>JANTNU010000006.1:26651887-26666472 GCA_024752395.1 Erythroxylum havanense
CTAAGTGGCCAACATAACCGGGAACCTAATGGGTCACACGCATAAGAGTGACTCGGAGAATTCGTAAAATAGTTTTAGATAGAGATTCAATATATGGAGAGCAATCGGATTAAATGGGTCCTGATGAGATCGAGATATGTCCTGATGAGATCGCGATATCGATATTATTGAAAAAGGTTTTCGGTGGTTTTTCCATACCGGGACCCAGTAGACCGGTAGGACCGACCCTAGTGTGACTGGACAACTTCAGCATTTATATACATATATATATATATATATATAAAGTGGCTAACGTGACAAGCTTCCTAACTTTAGCATTTATTGTGTCTTTAAAGTGTTAAAGACAAATGGAAAAAGGGGGCTTGAAGAGGAGTGATCGTGGGATTTTGTAAGAATAAGAAAAGTTTGAAAAGAAAGAGTTTATCTCTTAAGCTAGCTTCATCATCAATCATCTTCAAGCTCTTCTCCAAGCTTCTCCTCTTCATCGTTTCTTCATAGCTCTCCAAGAACAAAGGTAAGATCTAGCAGTCTTTACTTTGTTCTAGCTATTCTCGGGTCAAAGGGTTTGCCCCTGTTAGGTTCTCCGATCTCTGCGTGGATACCGTTAGAGATGGTCTCCTTTGGTCATTTTGGTTTGACTTTGTTATATAGGCATATGGATCCTGGCTTTCGGGAAGGTCCCGGAACAAAAATTTTTGTTTTCCGTACTGCGTGTATGTGATGCACGCACCGGGATTTTCCTACATATATGCCCCATATTTTTCACCCACATATTTGACCAAAATCCTCTTTAATCTATTATCTATAACCTTGGAAATGATTTTATATATGGAATTGGAGCAAGCAATTAGTATGTAGTCACTGAAGTGTTTCACCTCTCCCCCTTTTGGAATTAGAGTTATGAAGTTATCTACTAATCTCCTTAAACAATTTCATGCAATTAAAGAATTTTGGAACAACTTTATCAATCATACTCCTAATTAAATTCTAGGTTTTGTTAATGAAAATCATATTGAAGCCATCTGGATTAGGAACTTTGTGTGGATTGATTGAGTTTACAGCTTCATCAATCTCCTTATTGGTGATTAGCTTGGACAATGATTTTACTTTTTTAGGAGTTATGGTTCCCAATATGATCTCCTTAAGTAGTTCAACTATGAGTGAGCATTAGCTAGTGCATTCATGAATAAATTGAAGTAATTAAAATCTTCTTCATCTAACTTATGATTTTTTATATATTTTGATTGACTTTAATCACATTGACAATTATAATGGAGTGTTTCCTTGTTAACAAATATTTACATTAGAAAGTGAAATTTCTATCACCCTGTTTAAGCCATTGTACCTTTGATCATTGCTTTATCACAGAATGATCATATAATAACGCTCTTGACAAGCTACAAATTGCAATCTTCTCATTTTGTTGAAGTTCACTAGAACTTAGGATTTTAGTGCAACTCATCTTGTATGCCTCTTTGGATGTTGTTAACAAATGATTAGTGTTTTCGATATTTGTGTTATACAACTACTTTACGGACATTTTAATGAGTTTCATTTATTGTTGTGTAAACAAAATGTTTGCTGCCCCAAAATTCAGTGGAGATAACTTTCTATATGATTTCATCAAAAATTGCCAAAGAGGTTAATAAATTATTAAATTTGAAAGGTGTTCTGATACTTACAGCTTATGTTAGACTTTGTATGATGCACATTGAGTGATCAGAGAGACTATCCATAATGAGAATTGAAGATGAACTAGGGTGGCTCGTGGCATGGCCCAATGGGCCGGCAGCCCGTGGCCCAGCTCACCATATGTTTTTAAAAGAAAAAAGTAAAAAAAAATGATGTCATTTTAACGGTTGGGCCACAGGTAGGGCGGCCCACTTATGGCTCAGTCAATCCGAGCAAAACTTGGGTCAGGTCGGGCCGGATTATATTTGACATCTCTAAACTTGGGAATTGCTAATCCATTCTAGATTTACCATACATCTATCTAGTTTCTACCTAATGTAAACTACTTACATGCTGATTATTGTTCTATGTGAAATAATTTCCACCCCAAGGTATATCAAATATCTGAATATCTGTAATATAATGTACGAACTATGAACAAGGTTATTTAGAAGCATATGCACCCTAAGCATTTTTAGAATTCAGGATAGTAATGAAATCTCCAATCAATAGTCATGGTTTTTTGTCACTACAGATCTTGGATCCCGCTTGAGTTCGGAATCTAACGCTTGCGAAATCATGAAACGTGATCTTCTTCATTTCTCCTTAGAATTTTTTTCCACACTCTTTGAAAACATAAAACATGCACGTCTTACCTTGTAGGGTTAATTCATTTAACGTTTATAAAGCATGAGCGGATTTCCTTATAGAGTTACTTCAAAGTACTTTCATTAGTCATCATCGGTTCCTCATCATTCTCATAACATCTCAAGTCACAAAGGGCGAACTCACATAGCGGAATCACAAGAATTACTATTACCTTCTTCAAAATGGTATGCGCCCATACCAAGCCAAACGTCAACAAAAGTATTCGTCTCATTTACTTTCGAACAGATTTTGGAATATCTCAAAAAGGAATTTCAATTAAACACCTCCCATATGATAACTATCATTTTATTACTTTTAAGAAAGTGCGGACTCTAACTTAAGAAAAAATAACATGAGAACTGTTATTTATGCCATGAAGTTAACATTTAGGAAAGGATTTTCCACTTGTAACAAAAAAAAACCATTTTTTTCTTTAATAATAGCTCCAACCTTTAGAAGCTGAAAATGAATAATCAAAATATATGAATATATTAAATTTCATAATATATCGAAAAATTTTGATTATTAGTAATTTTAATTTTCATAAGAAAAATTGATCAGTAATAGCTTAATTTGTAACATAATATTGGGGAGAAAATCATATTTATTGATAATATTTAGTAATTATCAAGGCACTGAAACTTATAAAATCAATTTGAAAAAAAAAAGTTTCCAATGTATTTACCTTACAACTATAGATAAGCATTTTAATTCCCGAAAACAAAAACTATATTTATGCATCTTTGTCGAACTTTTCCCTGCACATATATACCTGAAACGTTAACTGAAAAGAATAGGCGTGAAAGGTAAAAATCCTTTTGTATTTTGCAAGACATGGAATTAAGTAGCGCTTATTAATGAACCTTTTTAGGAATAGAAATAAAATAAAAAAGATGATTATGTCAAAATAAAATTTGAATTACATGTCAATGCATATTAAATTAGATTTGAACATACAATTCTTAATCCTTAAAAAAAAGAACACGTTTACTGGTTGCTCTCGTTATCTTTGGAATCGTAATCCTCTGGTTCAACTCACACATTCACTCTGATGGGCTTTCATTAGGCCTTTCCATTACAAAATCAGGATTTTCTTACGGTCGAAGCCTATAAAACCGATTGCTGTAACAAAGGTCAAACTCTTACCGCAAAACACGGAACCAGATCAAAACATGATGTGAACTTTATCACACAAATAAACTTCCCATCACTTTGGGTCCAAACTGATGATTAAACTAAGCTTGTATTGTCCACACTTATTGTGTTTCTAGCGAAGGGCTTGATTGGGAGCTCATCACTATTCTATTCTAGTGAACTCCTAAACGCTCCCAACATCATCACATAACATTGGATTCCAACTCTGCAAGCCTCTTGTTAGATCTTGTGGAGTTTAAGCTGCGGTATGAATATGAATATAATTCTTGACTTGAATCCCCAAGAAAAAGATGAGGATAGAATTCAAATAGCCAGAAAAAGCATAAAGGATGGCTGCAGGAAATTGCTTACGCGTACTATGCGTCACATTCAATTATAGGGACTGCAGCACCAAATTGCCAAGACAGGGAAAGCAAGAAAACAAGGCTACTCCACAGAGAAGAAAAGACAAGGACAATGATTTCTTTTCCAACCACAGGAACTACTGAAAAGACAAAGTCAACAATGGATACTATTTGCTGACAAAGTTAGATAATACAATAATTGCGCCTTATCTCAAAATTCTCAACCTCAGATTTCTATTCTAGCCTTTGTTCATCATCCAAGAGAAAGTTTGCACTTCTTACAACTGGGAAAATTAACTTTTCTGAAACTTCACCTTGCCATTGTCTGTCTGAATCTTCATGCCAGGAAACTAGTGCAAAAGATCAGACTCACTGAAGAACATAAACGAGTCCACCCAACAGGGGCAAATAATTAGACATCATAACAAAAGTTAGCACAAAACATTCTGAAAGAACAAGAAATAAAGTATCATGAACTTATTGGAAGCCTTAGTACAAAGGAGTAGTCTGCTGGAAGAGAAAATGTTGAAACGGAAGGCTATGTTTACCTGTGCTTCATGCGTAATAAACTAACTGTTCTTCTTAAAAGCAATGACATCTGCTACGCTTAGCCAGTGTAAAATCATAAGTAACCAATGCCATATTACAACTTGCCGTATTAATAATCTTGATTTCCAGAATTCAGGGAACTATTCTTTTTTTTTTGCCTTTTTAATGAGAGAATTCAGGGAGATCTTAACTTGTACCCTTCAACACAGACTTCCACCTTATTCAATGAAGCTATCTTGCATAACTTTTTCTACAGAAATATATATATATATAAGATTACCAAACAAATCAGTTGACAGAAATGGAGAGACAGAATTATCTAAGGTCCAAAATCCACATTAACTTCTTTCTAACGAAGCTTACTTGATAATTTCAGAAATTGTCATCTCAAATGAACAGATACACATTATGTTATATATCATGAATGCTAATCTCTATGAGGCTTGGGAATGTAAACTGCTACCTAGCTTAAACAAATTAAACTCATTTAGTTGTTGATAAAAATAAAATTCCAAGCCATTTTCATAAGAGAACATCAATTATTTGATTAGGCGTGTATCCGAAACCGTCTGAACTATGAGTTGCTGTGAGAACGGAAATCAAATATCAAATCCAACCTAAAAGATGGCCGCTGCTCCTATGTACCATTCTACTGAAGGGTAGAATCACAGCATTCTCTAAATCACTTACAACTGCTTAAGTGTTGAAAGCAGAAGAAGACAGGACATGAATGCGAGGGAATCACACATGCAGATTGCCCTTTTAAGAATAAGTTTTATGAAAAATGGAGATTTAAATCATTCAAAAAGATAAAATCCAGCAATAAGGACATGCAAATAATAACTGAGCCAAATAAGGCTGGAGTTGAGAAGCCAAACGCTGCAAGGAAATTCATGTAATAGATAGCAGAACATGGTAATCAACAGCCCATCTAGTGAGCTATCCTTTGATGATCAAAAAGCCTCAGTATATCTAGATAGAAACTGGACAAGTATGACCACTGAACTCTGTTTCCAATCCCACAAACAAATTTATCATCACTTCATCAGGCCAACAGAAGGACAGACAAGATGCCTTACACAATATCTAAACATCTCAACTTAATATGAAGATAAGCCCAAAGCTAAGCTAGTTGGCTGCGAGCAATTCCACCTGCATATTTTCGCCAAAAACAACCAGTTTAATAACCCAACATATTTTCACAAAACCAAAAAGGTCAAGAACAAAGAGGAAATGAGTGTGTGTGTGAGAGGGAGAGAGACACAGAGACCCAAAAGCACCTGTATATAAAGGCTTTATGGACGAAATAGAGGGGAAGCAAGTGGTAAAACCCAAATCCAGTCAATCTCATCAGGTATCTCTTTTTTCTTTTTTTCCTCTAATATTTATCAAAACCAATTATACTACAGAGAAAACCATTACAGAAGTCACTCTTCAACCACTCTCAAATCTCTACATCATCAACGCTCATCTACTACTGTTCAGATCCTTGAGAATCATCTTTAGTAGTATTTTGGTGCTGCTGCTGCTGCTGCACTCTACCCTGTCCCATCTGCTGATAAATCTGGCTAAAAGCCTGAGGGGTCAACACCCCAATATGACCATCCTGTGACAATCCAAGCTCCAAACCAGGCAACTGCTGGCTAGTCCCTCCCAAAATTGAGGTAAAACTCATAGGGCCCATATTATTTCCAGGCAAGTCAAACCCAGGAAACCCAATTTTTGGCACAATAAAATTAGACGAATTCTCACTCCCCAAATTGGTTGTTGATGGACCAGTGGTAGATGATGACTGGAACCCAAAGTTACCAACTTGCGGCCATAAACCTTGATGCGGTCTGACAATATTGGCACCAACCATCGCCCAACTGGTCCTACTACCACCGGACCCACTCAATTCATCAAATTTATGATGTAAGCCAGCTGATAGGGAGGTGGGTTGGTGAGAAGAAACAGAACCAGCGGCTGCCAAAGCAGAAGCAGGTATCGTCCCAGTCCCCGTTGCTGTGATAATAGAAGGTTCAGCTTGTTGCAAAAGCCACTGGATGGTTTCCCCATCGGATTTGTGACCCAATTCTCTGGTCAACTGAAAGATTCTAGCTGCACAAAGAGCAGGCATCCTAATCCTCCGGCCCCTACCTTCAACCTTTGTGTGTCTGTCTTTGTTAGAACTTCTTTTAGGCGCCAAGTGCTTCTTTTGTTCTTCCTTATCTGCAATCAGTATCTGGAAGTCTTTGATTTCAGCTGCCTTGTTGCTGTCTCCCATGTGATGTTGTGAAGACTGGGTCAAGAAGTTGGATACTTGTTGTTGGTCTTCATGTGGTGGTTGTGGCGGTGGCACTGGTGGGTTTGTGGAGTTAGAAGCGCTCTTGGGATCCATGTAAAAGAAGGAAAGCTGGAAGCTTTGTGTGTATATGTGTGTATTCGCGTATTCCTCTCGCTCTTTGATTGAAGAAACTGGACCTGAGACTCAAGAGAGAAGCCACAAGTCAGTCCTGCACAAAACACTAATCGATTAGTTTTTAACTGTTCCTTCTTTTGAATAAAGTTTTTAACTGTTCTGGTAACAAAGGATAACAATTTTTTTATATTGAAAAAAAAAGAAGGTAATGGTCAATTTGAATATTAGTTATTTAGTTTTGATTTTAAGAATTCCAATTCCGGGTAAGTAACTTAACTCCCACTCTTTCTCTTGCACGTTAATGTTATAATTGAAACAGCAAAAACATATGATTCTCTTGTCTTGCAACTTGCAAGGGAATCGATTGACTGTCCATGTGGAAGCTTAAGCTCTGGACGTCTGGCTCCGCCCTCTCAATCAATTATGTGTTTTCTTCTAACCCACTCTTACTTTAGATAATGCTTTTTAATTCTGATAATGGACCAGAAGATTCTTCACCAAAATCAAAATACATGCTCCCTTCCCTTGGGATTTCCCTTTTCCCTTCTAATTTTTCTCAAAACAAATCAATATTGGATTTTTTTTTTTTGTGTCAACTAGCTACTAATGTTACTATTCTAATTAAGACAAGAAGAGTATTGTTTAGCTGACTGAAATTATAATCATATCAGTTTCACTAAATTAGAAGAAATTGAATTTTAATTATTTGTAGAAACATATTAATTAGTAGAACTGTTGGTAAAAAAAAGGGATGTTATATATGAATTGCGTGCCTATTCTTTTAAATTATATGTATCCGCGAGATTAATTTGAAAAAGCAGCAGGGATGTTCAGGTAGAGGAAGTAGAGTAAGAGGACATAAAAAGACAAAGAGAGTTTCACCTTGAAGAGAGTTGCTGATATAAGGTAACTGAAGATTTTCTTTTTTTTTTCGAAGAAAGTAATGTAACTGAAGATGAGTATACACTATATATAGTATATACTATTGGTGAAGTAGGTTTAGGCTGCTGCCACATTTCTACAAACAATACCCTAAACCTTCCCAACCGATATTGATAGGGTTAACACTTAACAGTGTAGGACGATACATCTTGCCCTGAAGACCGAATAGAATATCAGGTGGACTGTGTTAACGTCCCTCCACGAACATTTTCTTTTCCAAGTTAACACCATATTCTTATATCACATCTTGTTTTCAAAATTTTACATAATTACTAAAATAGAAACGGTATAATTAAATTTACAATGGTACCTTTCATTAGTTAAATCTGTATAAATATAAGTGTTTAAGACTAAAGCATGAAATTTCAGAAAATAAATAAATAAAACTAAAATCCCCATAAAGATCGATGCAAACAAGAATTTAGGAGACATTAATCAACTCAGGGTAAATAGGAAACTACTAGAACCAAATGACCAACTCAATTGCAACAAATTGTAAATCGTTGTTCCCTTGTGTCTCTACCATCACTTCTCAAACAAAGTTCCTTCTCTTCACTTATGGGGTGGGATGTCATGGTAGGAAATGATGCTTCAGCTTCGAGAGCAAATCTGCATTTGGGACACCTGAACAGTTCAACATTATATATATATGTACAACATCCAATAAACAGTTCAGTTCAGTCAACGTAAAAGTAATCACTGCCATAGGATTCTTGCCTCGAGCTCAGCCACCCAAAGAAGGCCTGAAATCCATGCAGATGGGTGGACTAATCCTGAAAATAGAAAGTATAGCTGATGGTATTGTCCAAATCCCATCACCGCATATTAAACCTGAAGCAACTGCCCCCGCAAAATCCTCTGCGTCCCTCCTGTTCATCATCTCCCATACAAACAATATCACTGTCCCCACAAACATGTCGATCGCAAAGTAAGCTCCAATGTAGAATGGGACTGACATAGCCATTGGAATTGGTATAAACCGTGAAATCCTCATAGGAGTCACATCTCTCAGGAGATTTAAAACAATAGCACCCACAAAAAATCCACAACATAAGGCTAGACAATGTTTCGGGAGCTCTGAGAAGCCTTCAACACCTAAAATGGCCATTTCCCTGAATATTACAGCATATGGAGCTTTGTATGGACCATCTGGTGCTCCAATATCAAATGCGGTCCAAAATAACCAAAATGTAAGTGGGGCAATAACACAACCCATTGCTGTTCCAACCAACTGGCTAACAAACATAGACTTGGCAGAAGATAGGGTGAGGTATCCGGTCTTGAAATCCTGCATAAGATCAGCTGCAGTTGAGACAATGGACATCATCACCCCACAAGCTGCTAACCCAGCTATAACTCCACCATTAGTTCCAACCAAAGAAGCAATAATGAAAAGGCCAATCTTCCCATAGGTTGATGTCAGGTTCCAGTCAGTTAGCCCAGTGCCATAGGAGTTGCAGAAGGCAAGAGCAGGGGCGATAATATATGAACAGAGAACGAAATACCATTTGAGTGGGGGGAAAATGAGTGGAATTGTAGCTGTTGATATTGCAGCCAGACCAACATATCCAGAAGCTGCAAACAAGTTTGGTATCCTATCTTTCAAAAACACCGTATCCCTTTTCCTCTGCTCCAATAGTGACTTGGATGTCTCAATATCTGTTAAGGTCCACATCAAAAGCATAATATTGAGAATATTGCTTTCAGCAGTGAAATAGAACAACTAATATGCATCCACTAATCCTTACACAACTTAAATACCAAGATAACATACATGACATACTAGGATAAGATTTTTCATATGTAGCTGCTACAATCTGTAAATCTTGTCCATGAAAAAAACAACCACTACCATTTAAACAGCAAGAACAATTGTTCTTCTCATAGTTAAGGAATTAAGAATTTAAGATCAGATCAACATTTTGCATGAATGTGCATAGACATAACACAAAATTCACTACGACTGTAGGCATCATAACTGGCAAAGATGACCATTAAAATTTCACAAATAGAAAGATCAAATTTCAGCATAGTCCTATGCTCTTAGACGAAATAAATCATATTTAACATTTAACCTTGGCAAATCCAGATGAGTTGAATCAATCAAAAAAATGAGTGTCCTTTTCTTTCTAGAAAGATCTTTAACTAAAGTCCAGTTGAGAGTTTCTTTCCCAATGAAATTTTGATATAACATCCACAAGGCAATTACAATTCAAATCTTCAAGTTGCTAATCCTAATGAATTCTGCTGCCAAGATTCACTACGTATATTTTAAACCAAAATCAATACTTAACATATGTTGCACAAAATTGTTGAATGTTCCTGTTGTCTTTTCTGGATGTAGCTAGTTCTCAAATTATATTCAATAGGTTGCGACCCCAATCCTTAAGACACAGTTGAGGTTGAACAATTCCTGTCAGTAGAGTGGCATGAGCTTAATAGCCTAATTAGCCAAAATAAATGTCCAGATATTAAAATCATAGAAGCAAAGTTTTCTTTTCTCCATACAAAATCATCACCTTGATTGTCTCCCACAATGGGCAGCTTGCTATCTGCATTGCTTTTATTGCAGACTTCCTTAACACTTACGGAAATTATCTTTACCAGATTATAAAGACCATCCCCAAGGATAAGTGCAATAGCTATAAAGACCTGCAAACAGCATAGTGCCAAGAAACAGCTCAGCAATCACATAAAAAATGGCAATTAACATTTATTGAGGCACCAAGTCATAAGCTTATTTTTAAACCAATAGGGGAGAAAGATGTAATTGTTGGCATAGATTCAGAAGTCTAATGTGATATTAGACACTTACATTCTTTCCTGATGGGATAATTAGAAGAAAACTTTTCAATTACCCAGATTTGGCGAGGAGAAAGAATCATTGTTTTCTCTCTTTTATGTGACAAAATAATCATCTTTTAGGGGCAACATAGTTTTCAAAATGCTTTCTTTGTTTTGGTATTCATCATCTAAAAGCCGAGGATATGCATGTTAAATCAAATAATTCACCATGCCTTATATCCATAAAGACCCTTAAAATCACTGCCACCGAGGCCAGCTGGATACCAATCCCCAGCATGTTTGGAAATGAATGGCCAGAGAAAACCCCAGGAGATGATAGCTCCGAGAAGAACTGAACAGTTGACTATGTGAGGACAAATAAGGCCACATCCCACATATGTTGGACTAAAGTCGAAATAAAACCTGCACAAGAGAAATCATGCAGCCGGAGGAATCATCATAAAAACTGATTGAAAAGGCAATGGCACAGATGATATGATGCAGAAATAAGATGGGATCTATGACTCAAAAGAAAGTAGCACAATGAAATAACTTGACACATTCATTATCTAAAACAGACATTTGAATGAAGCATGTTTTGATTGATTAGTTTAACTTCTTTTCATAGTAATCAACTCATTGGTATAATTAATTTTCATATATGGAATTTTATTGATCCACCAAGATCAAAAACTAAAGAACATAAGCAGTTAGGAGAAACAGAAACACTATTGGTTATTGTGCCCCTGATAAACATGCCAAAATGAAGTTTGATCTGTGGGCCTCCAAAGGCAGTTTCAAACACATCACTTCAACACGATAACAAGCATAATTTTTCTTTACTCAGAAAACCAAACATGAACTTACGTGTTTTTGAATAGGGCCAGACCGAGGGTGGGAAAGTTATCAAATCCACATGAATCTCCAATGCCACTAAAGAACCACTTAAAACAGCTCCAAACTAAACTTATGCTTAAGTATTTCCCCAGACACTTGACTTGCTTCCTGCAGACAAGTCATATATAAGACATATTATATGGAATTACTATTTTTAGCTCTGTACTTTCAGTTTGAGAACATAGTCAACCACAATGTCAAAAAACTACAAAAGTTTGAAAAAAAATATTAATATTGTTTCTACAAATATTAAATTAAAAAAAGAAAATAAGAACACAAAGGTTCAAATGACACCTAAAGATCAGAAGCTCAACCAAAACTTCCTTTGATAATTGACGAGCTGCTATTCTGCTCAATAACAAATTATGGAATCAAACCTCCCATTGTAAAGGCAGAGGTCTTTTCAATGTTCCTCGTGGACAATAAACTACTTAACAAAGAGTTTAAACAAGTGGTACAACGGTATAATAATTAAGGATCTAATTTGAATTTACTGCGCAAGCTCAGCTCCAGCATTGGTGTGAAAGCTATTAATCAACATCGCGGTGGCTGTGCCACTTGGATAAGTAAGCTTGTAATCCATCACCATAACCTTACAATTGAATACACACAGACACGTCAAAAAAGAAAGCCATGATCAATTAGTTTACATCAACTAAACACAACACACGTCTAACGGACTTGAAATTAGCTTCAAAAACAACATATATACACACACCTTACGAAGGGGAACAAGACTGAAAAGTCCAAGAAAACTGACAACAAAAAGAAAACCAATCATCCATCCCAATCCAGGGTTCTTCACATCTTCTGCCCTATTCCCTCTGTAATCTGCCCCTATCAAATTGTACGTTTTCTCATCCATTGCTATCATGGACGATCCAAACCCTCCTGTTTTATTATCAATCAAGATATATGTATTAATATAAAGTCCAAATACAAAAGGTAACAAAAAATTTGATGATAAAAGCCGCAAAAGGTTATGTAGTTTTAACACCAAGACCGACCACTAAAGGCGAGGCCGTAGCAAGCGACGACGCAGGTCTGAATGACGGTATTCTCTTGTTTGGTGAAGGGAGCAACTCTAATCCCGAACCTCCATAACAGCTCCGTCCACGACTTCACGAGGAAGAATCCCAGTAGACCCGCGGCTACGTTCAAGGACGGGATGATCCCCACTGTTAAATTGAGCTTGTGTGTGATGATGCAGAACAGAACCCCCAGCATGGCGCTCACGGCCAGCCCTCTGATAGTAATTTGGTCCTTCCATTCTGGAACAACCTCCTCCTCCTCCCCCTCCTCCTTCCCAAACACGGCCTCGACTTTCTGGGATTCATCCAACAGCAACGGTTCTGATATCTCCCTCCCCATGCTTCTATCTTGACGGAGCAAATGTTGTATTCTGATGACACTATCGGTGTTGTTGGTCTGCCGCAACAGTTCTTAGGTTGCTTGCCAAAAATAACTCCCTCGGAGTAGTAAAATTATAAACAGAGGTGTCCTTTTGTCCATTTGCGGCCCATCATGCACAATGCGGACAATATCGATGTTGTCAGTGATGATGCAATTGGTAGCCTTATGCTACATGGCCCCCTTAAATGTTTTAATTGTTTTATCGTATTAAACCATAATCAATCAATTATTATTATATTTAATAATCAATCAATTACGTTGCGAATTAAACTCAAGCCGTTGATTTTAAAAATTTTAAAAGGAGATAAATTATTATATCTAAAACTTTTTATAAATTAGTCAAAGAGATAGAGCTAGATATTAAGTTTATTATTTAAAATTAATATTTTTAATTTTAATTTTTAAAGTTGAATTAATATCAAATTTGAGTCATAATATACAAAATTATCATCTAATTATATATGCCTTCCTTTAACTTTGAAAGTAAATATAACGATAACTAAAAAGATCGAGTAAATTACACGAGCGAGAAATTCACGGACACCCAATAGGATGCCTTTGCTTTAAATGATGATGTTAACTTATTTTTCTCTATCTAAATTCTTATAAGAATGTTCAAATAAATATCAAGATATAATACTCATGTCTTTATAAAAAAATTAATCATACCCTTATAAGTCATTTTATACATAAATAGTTTGTAGCGCCCCCTTATCGTAGAATACATACCAGAGCACCCTTAGGACATTTCAATACATATCTTACGATAATGACATCATCTACTTTATTCACTTATAAGCCTCATAAGAAAGTCATAATATTTTAAAATCCAAAATTTTCTCATTTTATTTCATAAAACCCAAAGGTCTACAATTTGTCTTTCAGGATTTCTTACAAGTACATCATCAAATTCTAATACAAAAATGCTACATGAAAGAGAAAATATGCAAAGTCTATCTAATATGTTCAAAACTCAGCTTACCAACCTTTATGCCATGACTTCACTTCCCAATGAGGTAACCATCATCGATAGTTCACTCAATTCATGCAACACATCATTTCACATAGCATATATTCATATTTTCGCATAATTACATCTCACATTTTCACTTAAACATAGATAATTTTGTATTTCAATCAATCACACATACTTAACAAAATACATATGAAATGCTCATGTGACTCTTTTCCAATTATTATGTTGCTATGACCGAACGCCTAAACTGTCCCGTATCTAATTTAGATGCCACTCATTGATAATTGTCTCTTATTTGATGGGGATACATGGCTCATTTTACATAGTGAGCTTTTGGCTCTTAATCACTTTTTACGCTCGAGGTTCTTTTTTTTCACAATTTGAGGTTTAATCTCTTTTTTTATAGCTATTCTGGTCACAACTACTATTATCTGATTGTGCATTCATGTATGGAATGCATCTGTCACAAACAATTATGTCATGAAGCACATAACTCATCACATTCACATACAAATAGTACTTCAATATCTCATTCACCTATCATAGTCATCGAACCTTTATTGTCTGGAATCAACACAATCAATTCACATTCATCTATCATTCAAAACACAATTTAAGCAAACAGAAATTGAGAGAAACCGTCTAGGTTACTATTGGGCCCCAAAATTTTTTATTTATTTATTGATTTATTATTTATTCGTTTGCTTTAATTATTCTTTATTTTTGCTTTAATTTTTTAATTATATATATATATATATATATATATATATATATTGAGTCTTGGAATTAGCAAGTATGATTGGGA
>JANTNU010000006.1:26695423-26707188 GCA_024752395.1 Erythroxylum havanense
CACATCAATAAACAAAAAATGGTCTATACACTCTAGAACAATAGTAAAAAAGATTACCATATTGGGGAATTCAAAAAAAGGAAGATTGTTTTGGAGAGGAAGATCAAACTAATTATATAGAATAGAATTCTATTAGAATATATATAAAAAATGGAAATTGAATATCAGTATATATAATGGATAGAAGCGAACTTTCCTTTGCTCTCTCTTGCGGATCTTCCTCTAACAGAATCAATGGGATCGGATCTAACTCCACTCTCTTCCATTCCGCCTTAGCCTACTTTATCTTCTATCCCCCTAGTCGTATTCAAAGGATCTCTCAAGAGTGATTGCAAATCTTCACCATTGTCATTAGATGACTTGTTCTTGATGCTTTTTTATATTAATAAGATTGATTTGGAGATTTCCCTTTTAAGCTTCCCATGGACTCCAACAAAATTATCTTTATTTTTTCTTTGTTAACTTATAATGTCCCACTAATTATAGAGGGAAATCCAACGAATCTCCTTTTTTAAAATTAATTTGGGCGCACCATATCAACAATTATCGAATTTCTTTGTTGTTGTCACTTTGTTCATTATATCTAACCAATTATCATTGGTACCTTCTTAAATTGTAAGAGTTCCTTCTCTAACACATTTTGTATTTAGTGATAATAAGCATCAATATTCTACGTACAGGAGTGAAAAGTGGAGTTTTTGAATATATTTATTGCACTTTAATTATCACATCACGACATTTGTTGCTCTTTTTTATGGCCTAATTCACAGAGAAATTTTTTCATCTATAACGTCCCTTGTACACTTCCATAACTACAATATATTCATCCTGCGGGGTTGAAAGATTTAAGGTTAAAATTGATAAAGAATAGAATAATTATTCTTAGGAATAAAAAAGATGAGGAATATAATAGAATAAGTATTATATTGTTTGATTTACTGTTAAAATTCTTTTATGTTAGTATTTAGTTCGAAAATATAAATTTAGAATGACAGAGGAATAATTAACAAAAAAATCAAAATATCCTTATCCTTATCTTTTTTATTAATTATTATTATTATTATTAAATTCCTTATTATAATTAATTTTCTTCTTCTTATTATTGAATTTAATACTATTTATTATTATTATTAATTTTCTACTTACTATTATTATTAATTTTATTAATTATATTTAAATTATTATTATTATTATTAAATTTCTTATTATTATTAATTATTTTATTTTAATTTAATTTCTTGTTATTATTTTTATTTTGTTGGGAGGTGAGAAGAAGAAACGTGAAGAATAAAAAATCTTCAACAAATAATTTTATTCTTGGAACAATTAAAGATACCTTTTAATAATCTTTAACTATTCTTAAAAATTAAGAAATACAAATTCCTTATGATTAGTTTTTCTAATTTTTTTGTTTAATTAAATAAAGGATTATTTAGATTTTAAAAATATACTAAAAATAGTGTTCCTATTCTTGTAACCAAATGCTTCCATGACACAGCTGCCGCTGTAAAATTTGTCACATATAATGATATTAACTTTTCAGAATCAATATCTCCAATCAATAGAGGTAAATCCGAAAGCCACTATTTTAAAGATATGAAAAGAGGAAAATTTAAAATTTTCATCATATATATATTTGTCTAAACTATAAAGTTCTAATCGAATACATTTATTCGATTACGGCGTGGTTTTTTCTTTTTTTTTCCTGCTAATATATATTCAGGGTCGGAGGTGTTGTAGGCGCTTTTTTGTGTTCAAATAAATCAGAAAGGAACAGAGGGAAAGTTCGATGGAGGATGGTAAAGGAGGAGAGAGCAGCCTGTTCCCTCTGGTTGGAGGCTCAGTCTCAGCTTCCACTACTCAATCAAATTCACAGTGGCTTTGCAACCCTAGCTTCACCACCGATGTCTCCGTCATCGACCAAGTCATCTCCTCTCTCCGCCGCCAGTCGGAGGAATCTGACAGTGATTTCGATCAACCGCAGCCGTCCTCAACTTCATACCAACCGCAGCCGTCCTCAACTTCATACCACCAGTTATTAGAAGACGAAGAAGAAAGAGAAGCAAAGGCAGCATTGGATGTCGGAATGCATTCTGATTCTGATTCCGATACGAATAAGAAGAAGAGGAAGAAACACTCAAGAAAAAAGAGGAAGAAAAAGAGATCGAAAGACGACGATGACTTCACTTCCAGAAATTCTAGCGTTAGGGCCTGGGCCGATTCTGATATCAAACCTCGTAAGGATTATTACTTTGATACCCATGGAGACCATGATAATCTCGTTTATGGATGCCTCTATAGGTACCCTTTTCTATTTTAGCATTTTTCTCTGTAATTGTTTTGAAGCGAATACTTCTGTTCCACATTTACATGTTTGAAGTTTCAATGATAGGATTATGTGGTTGAACATGTTCGTTTTGACTAGTATAATTATCGTTCTGAAAATCCAACAAATCTCTTGCATGAAGTTTGCTTTCTTTAGATACCACTTGTTTTATTTGTTATTATTTTTATGGTTTTAATCTTGAACTTACTGCCAACTCTTCATTGAATGCAGAATGGACATTCCGCGCTACAAGCCATATAATTCCAGAAAAAAATCCGGGTTTGATTTTCAAGGGCTATATCGTGTCAATCACAGAAGTTCGATCTTTGATAGAGATGGCGATGTTGATGTTTTGGACTCCAAATTAAAATCTTCTGGTCGTTATTGGTCTGCAAAGAATGCTGCTCTTGAACGTCATAAGAACTTGAAGCGCCTTCACCTTTTTGCGTCCAATGAGCCTGCAGTTATAGGATCACAGGATTTCATTCCTTTGTTAGATACGGAAACCTCCGGAGTATCTGGCCATCAATCTTTATGCTCAAATGCTTCAAGTTTTGAAGAATCTTGGGAAGATGAAGTCCTACGGAAAACACGTGAATTTAACAAATTAACAAGGGAACATCCTCAAGATGTAAAAGTTTGGCTCGATTTTGCTGATTTCCAAGACAGGGTTGCTAGTATGCAACCTCAGAAAGGTGCTCGTATTCAGATGCTTGAAAAGAAAATTAGTATTCTTGAAAAAGCCACCGAGATGAACCCTGATGATGAGGATTTGTTGGTTTATCTTATGAAGGCTTACCAGCAGAGAGATAGTATTGATGCGCTAATTGGGAGGTGGGAAAAAGTATTGATGCGTCATTCAGGGAGTTCCAAGCTGTGGAAAGAGTATTTGCATATTCTTCAAGGGGAATTCTCAAGATTCAAGGTTTCAGAAATGAGAAGAATGTATGGTCATGCTATTCAAGCTTTATCCACCGCATGCAGCAAGCAGTATAGGCAGGTTCTTATCTAATTATTCTTCACATAAGGTCACCTTGTGACTTCTTTATATGCATCCTGTTATCTTCTCCAATGGTACTTTGTGCTTGTTTATTTAGGAGTGAAAAGTTGCATCTTGTACTAAGGTATTCATGCATACAATATAGAAACTGTTCTGATTTTGATTGTAGTGTATGCACTTGTCTTTTACTCTATGGCAACCATTTCTTTTTCTGGAATTTGTTAGCAAACTGATGTGAATCAATTGACATTACATATCAAGTCTGCTCTCTCTCTGTCTCTCTCTCCCCAAGTGACTTGTCGTACTAAGCATTTAATTATTGATTTCTTTTGGTGATGGGCAACCAACATGACATAAAATTGTTAGGGTACATCGTCTTTATTCTTGTTCATTTCTTTTTGTCCTGGAAGCTTGATTATATGTCCTGACTTATTCCTTTGTGTACTTTTTAAGTCATCAGTTTATCAATGTTCAAAAGAATCCTGAAGTATTATCACATTCTATGGATGCAGGCTTACCAAAGTGCTAAGCCTTCTTCTGTGGATCCCGCTGTAGTTCATCTAGAACTTGGTCTCGTTGATATATTTCTTAGTCTCTGCAGATTTGAGTGGCAGGCTGGCTACCGGGAACTTGCGACTGCATTATTTCAGGCTGAGATTGAGTATAGCTTATTTTCTCCTTCATTACTTTTGAGTGAGGGTGGTAAACTTAGACTATTTGAACATTTCTGGAATACTGATGGTCCTAGAGTTGGAGAAGAAGGAGCCGTTGGTTGGTCTTCGTGGTTAGAGAAAGAGGAGGAGAATAGGCAAAGAATGGTTAAAGAAGAGAATTTACTCGATGAGGGCAGAGGTGGTTGGACTGGTTGGTCAGAGCCATTATCCAAACATAAGGAATTGGATAAGAATTCAGAGGATGTAAACAACCGTGACATGGAAATTGAGGAGGATCATGAAGAGTTTGAAGAGGAAACTGTGAAGCAGGAAGAGGATACGGAATCCATGCTGAAATTACTTGGAATTGATGTGGATGTTGGGGCTATCAATGAGGTCAAAGACACTTTGACTTGGGCCAAATGGTCGCAAGAGGAGCTGTTGAGAGACTGTAATCAATGGATGCCTGTTCGCAACAAATCTTGCGGTCTTTCTTTCTTTCCCCTTCTCTCTCTCGTTCTTGGCATATGCTTACAACTTTTTTCAAAATAGACATCCTTTCATTTTGATTTGATGCAATTACTCTCTTGAAGAGATTGTAACTATGATTAGGGTGCATATTTGCACTGTTTGTACTCGTTAGCTGTCTTATTTGACAAAAAAATAACCATGAAACAGGTAAGGCCTCTCAAGGTGACGAGTCATTGGATGGGGAAACTGACGAACAGTTTCTGAGAGTTGTATTATTTGAAGATGTCAGTGAGTACCTTTTCTCATTATTCTCAGAAGAGGCCAGGCTATCACTGCTGCTGCAATTTATTGAATTCTTTGGTGGTGATGTGTCCCATAGGTAACCACACTTTTCCTTTTTCTTTTTTGAAGGCAGAATCTTTTGATTGTCATGTTCACTTTTATCCATTTTCATGTAATTGATTCCCTGTGATTTCCCTGCATTGATTATGGTGTATGACATCTTATGAGATTTAAACAATTTTTTTATAATCTTTAAAATAATATATTAATGCTGGTCAATTACTTGTTTGACGGCATGTACTTATTTTTTGGGGTCTGAATTATGGGCATGGTTTTTGTACAGAGTATCCCAACGTTCAAAATCAGGATGTTTAATCTTGTCTTTTTGTTCCTAGGTTCTTTGAAACAGCTACCATTACGAAGAGTTACAATTTGATTGGTTTTGTTTTAGATCGATAACATACTAGAGATATGTTTTTATGGTACTCATACATTACAGACAATAATTTTATGGTCCCTACTTCCTTTTCTTTTCTTATTTCAGACATCTTAAATTTTTCTATTGCTAGTCTTTTCAATGTTTGAAATATTGTAAAAAATTATGTTGATATTTCTAATCACTTAATTGTATCATCTAATTTATAGATTTAAAAGGACTCTGTTAAAGGAAGATTTTGGAGTGAGAGGAAACATAAAACCAATAAAACCAACATAAAACTAAGTCACAAAGGGAGCCGTATAAATGTATAGTTGGGAGATTGAAGCAGGTAATATTTCTCAATATTACAGTGATAGAACTAGAAAAAGTTAAGTGGGAAGACTGAATGAAAAAAATTAGGAGGACCGAAATTTCCTTAACATGTTGAAATACCCAAATTGTAGCTTCATCTGCATACCGATTCAAAGATAATTTATTGGCCCTTCTTTTTTTCCCTCCGCTCTTTCCTGGTTGCATTTCTATTCCATGAGGTTGTTAACCCATGCTTGCTAAGTATTTGGATGTTTAAAGCCATGTTTATCTTTTCTTTTCACCATTGATTGTACCATACTCTTCGTGCATTTTTTCTTTTTATGATATATATGTAACACAGTAGTCACTAGTTCTTTTATTTCTGCAGGGTTTGCACAAACAGTTCAAGTTGGACAGAAAATATTCTTAGTGTTGAAGTGTTGCCAAATTCTATATTACGAAATCTGAGAAGAGTTGATAGTATTTCAGTAAATTCAAAAAACAGTTCCAGGGGTAATAATTTGGGGTTTCTACTGCACAGCACTTATGACAGCTCTGAGAGGACTGATGTGATGGGGTTTCTCCGTAATGCAATCTTACTTTGTTTAACTGCTTTTCCACGTAATCACATTTTGGAGGAGGCTGCTCTTGTAGCTGAAGAATTATCCATTACAAAAGCAGATTCTTCTACCCCATGTCGATCACTGGCCAAGTCCCTCTTGAAAAGTGATAGACAGGTATTGCTTTCAATATGTTACAAATTTTAATTTGAAACAGGGTTTATCAGTGCATGCTGCACAAACTTGTGATTCTTTTTGCGAACTTCATAGTTTAGTGGGTGTTGCTGGACACTAAAGGATCTGCAAGGTCAGCACATATGTTTCTTAATTAGGCTTAGATGATTCAATTGGTTGATCATACTTCCTGCATGAAAAGACTGAAATAGGATTAAATATGGTGCTCCACTTATGAATATATGCTACATGCGAGTGCTGCATAGGATGTCAGATGGTAGCAATAATTGAATTTCCAGGTCTTAAGCTTGCGATCCTCCTCGTTTTTTTCAGCATGTGTATTTGATGCTTCTGTCTCCTATGCCTAATTCATTTTTTTTAATTAAATCTGTTGATATGTCTCCATGTGCAAATTGCAACCTTTAACTGGATTGTCAGGATAGTATAAGATAAAGATAAATAGATGAGGGTGAAAGGCAAGAAGACTTGTAGGATGAGGGTTATTGAGCAAACTAAGAACACATCAAGAAAGGATTGTACTTGAAAATTGAACTTTCTATGCCCTTCAAAGGCGAGGATGGTGATCAGAATCCAAGGGATAGCCATTACTTTTTCACTGGGGAAGAGAGAAAACAGGATGATTTATACATCTATCAGTTATGATCCCGTGATTGTGGTTTCTTGGCTTGTATTTGGTCTATCCCATTAAGCATCCTCACCTCCATTGGAGTGACCTGATGATGAAGAATTGAGATGAAAATAAACCTATAGTAATTCAAATGGAGCAAAGAAACTGGAAAGGTTGAGTTGCATTCATGTGAATGTTGTCAGTAGCTTTTGATTTGTTGAATTGTGTTGGATATTTAATGTTCCTTTCAAAATGAATTACTGTCATTTGCCTGCATGTATAGATGTTTGTAAAGCAGAAAAAAAATTCTGAGATAGTGTCTTCGTGATGATATTCAAGAATCCAACAACAGGAAGTGACAATAACATTTAGGTATACTTGTGGATTTAATAGCCAACATTCTAAGATAATAGCTTAATTTAATATAGTTTGAGCTCCATGGTATGTTAAGTACTTACCATACTTTCTGCACCAAGTTAAGAACTCCCCTAATCCCATATCTTCCTGCTTTAGATCGACATAATATCATGTGATTCAGTAGTCTGTGGGGCTCACTTGAGTGAACACTAATGTAGATTAATGAGTTTTGCAGTGAAAACAACAAACTTCAGTTGGTGAACTTGTATTTCTGGTTTTGTTTTGGTTTCTGTAGTGAGTTGAACCATGAAGCAAGAGAATGCAAACAAAATGAAGATTCTTTTACTTATATACAATTGCCATTCATGCATTAGGTACAGCATATCTAACTGTTGTGACTCTTACTATAACTCAAAAATGTTTGCCTCTCAGGGCCTTTTCTTGCTCCAAACCTGAGGAAACCAAAATACCAAAATATCATTTATGTTTCTAATGGACACAGTATAATTACTGCAATATGGTTCAAAATCCTTAAATTCTGCTTCTAATGTGCTTACTATCATTTATGTTTCATTAATACATTTGTTGGACTTGAATGATTGAAGCCTACAACAATTACGAGGTTTTGCAGGATGGTTTGTTTGTGAGAATATGATTTTTGGGTTTGTTTGTGAGAATATGATTTTTGGGTGATTTGTTGGTGGAAATATGATTGCTGTTTATTGTTATTAGGAATAATAGGTTTTCCTTATCAAAGGGGAAGGAGAGAGATAATTGTGAATTCAGCATAATTGATTGATTTTTGACATAGGATGTGCTGCTATGTGGGGTTTATGCCCGAAGAGAAGCTGTTCATGGTAACATTGTCCATGCAAGAAGAGTCTTTGATATGGCGTTGTCATCTGTTGAAGGGCTTCCTCAGGTAAGATGAGCATCTTTTCATGAGACACGCATGCTTTTGGTGTATGAACTTGCATTATTTCTTCAAGAGATGCTCCATTTTCTCTGAAATTGTTATTCTCCTTTGGTTTGTATTTGCATATCGTTAATTTGTGCTCATTATTCTGTTGGTTTCTCCAAGCCAAGAACTAAGATTTTCATGGCAACTTCCGTAGGAAAATTTTTCTCTCCCTTTACCATGAGGTTACGGGGTATATCGGCAAACTTTGTTGAGGACTTATTAAATTCTTAAGTTGCCTTGAGATCTTATTAAATTCTTAAGTTGCCTTGAGATCTTTCTGATTTAGGACAAGTCCTATCATTTGAAATTTAGTGCAAAAGTACGCAATATAATTGGGAAAGAAAAAAAGTAAAGGGACAACAGAATAAGAATGAAATAAGAAGCAAGACAGAAGAAAAGACAAACAAATAAGACAAACAAGTAAAGGCATGAAAGAGAACGGAATAGAAGCAAAATATAAAAGAATAGGAGAGAATTGAAGGGGCAAGGAACTAAAGTCTATATCAATGGCCAAAATCAAGCTCATATCAGCCTATCTAATATTGAAGCCAATCCTTGAATTTGTAATAGTTTAAGAACAATTCTAAACTAACAACTAGTAAACAGAAATTCGGTAAATTATTTAGAGAAAAATCTGAACTCTGCAAGAAGTTTGTCTTATAGCCTGAACTTTATGTCATATCAATTTAACACAGAAACATCCAGAATTTTTCAATAATAGTCCATCAATTTTCGGATAAAATTGTCATTAGATAGGCAAACATTGTCATATGTTAAGTCACTTTTGACATATCAAATTAAGCATATATGTCATTGAAAAAAATCTAAATAACCTATTTACTCCATAAAAAGTTTTTAAGTTCCCTTCTAATCTTGTAAATAATTAATGTTGTGATTGAGGAAATCTTCTTATTTTTGTGAGTTTCTGTCAAATCTTGAGTAAGTTGGTCCTTGTAGCATCAAGATTTAACATCACCGCATTCTGTTTATTTTGCAGGAACTGCGGTCTAATGCTTCACTTCTGTACTTCTGGTATGCTGAGGCTGAACTTGACAACAGTTCTAGAAATATTGAAGAATCATCCAATCGAGCACTACATATTCTTTCGTACTTGGGAAGTGGAACAAAATACAGCCCTTTTGAATGTAAACCATCAAGCCTGCAATTGCTGAGAGCACACCAAGGTTTTAAAGAGAGAATGAAAACTATCCGACTATCTTGGATGCGTGGTATCATTGATGATCAATCTATTGCTCTAACTTGCTCAGCAGCTTTGTTTGAAGAGTTGACATCTGGATGGCTGGCGGGTATTGAAGTTTTGGATGATGCTTTCAGTATGGTGCTTCCAGGTTGCTTACAATTCCCCTGCTTGCTTTAGTGTTTCTTTTAATATCCTACGGACTTATTGTATTCCTGCTCCTGGATAATGTGTGGCATGCTTTCAAGAAAGTAGTGATGCCATATTTGCAAATTGTTTGAGAAAGGTTATTTATATCTATAATCATTGTAACCTGGATGGTCCAAGCCTAAACAAGGGGCATGAAGTATACAGAAAATCTTAATATGGGTTTAAGGGTCTAGGTATACGTTTACAGAATACTTCAGAAAGTTTGTTGGAAGAGGATTTAAACTGCTACTCTTTTTGGATGTATAGACTGTCGTTGGTTTTGTATGGATTTGATAATAGCATATATTAATTGTTTAGGTAAACAGATATGCCCATAAAAAGCGGATGGTAAAGGTATGAAGTAGTTGTTTGTATATTGTACGCACAAGAAAAGTAGCCTTTAGGATTATAGAATTGTGTTTACCTTCAGTGTTTCTTTATAAGTTGATGGTTGAGACCAAATTTGTCCCCGTCTTTTCAATCATGTAGTAATGAAACTCCTCATGTTTGAGATAGAGCAAGTGTATCCCATGTAAACATTGAAAAGTTGAGGCCAATTTTATTTGGTTCCATTGTTTCTTTTATTTAATAAACATGTGGCCAAAGGATTTGATGAGGTTTTCTAGGTTGCTTATACAGGAAATGAGGTTTCACAGTTATTCTTGAATCATGTTAATGTTTATTATTTTGATTTGACGTTTTTCAAAAACTGCAGAAAGAAGGAGTCAAAGTTACCAACTTGAGTTTCTCTTGAACTACTACATGAGGATGCTTTTAAGGCATCATAAGCAATCAAGTTTGTCAAAATTTTGGCAGTCCCTTCTGCAAGGGCTGCAAATTTATCCTTCCAGCTCTGAACTTTTTAGTTCTTTAATGGAGATTAGCTATCTTTACACAACACCTAATAAGCTGCGGATGATGATAGATAGTTACTGTCACAAGTAAGATACTTTCCCTTGCTTCTCTGGCTTTGCACCTGCATGTAGTTTAGCAGTCCTAGGAAATATACTAGATTTAATGCCAAGGTTGGAGGAATTGAAATCCGTGGCTGTAATTTCAATTTTGCTTTTACAATCTTAGCCTGGCATGCTCTTGTAGCTGGGATGTGAGATAATTCCATGTGAAGTGTGAATGCTCCTTTTACATTTATCTTTGAGGACAAAGTTTTACAACCTATTGCCTATGCCATACAATTCATGATTTGCCCTTGACATGACATGGACTGCAGCACCACAACAATGAAGCCTATCTGTTGTCTTGAATAGTTTCAATGTCCCAATGATGGCATACATGGATTCCTCTCATTGGTTGCCAAAGTATAGAAGCCCCTGTGGAAAAGAATTTATGAGCCATTCGGAGATGATGGTTGAATAATAGTGGGAGAACTACATTATTTAATTTATTAAGCATTCATATATTACATATCCTTAATTTTTTCTTATCCATGTTGGTTTTATGGTTTGCTTTCATATCATCATTTGCTTCTATATTGAGGATGATAAATCCATGACATTGATATTCTCAGGAAGCCATCTGTTGTCGTTTGGCTTTTTGCATTGTCATTTGAGATGAGCAGAGGAGGCTCCCAGCACAGAATCCATGGGTTGTTTGAAAGGGCATTGGCAAATGATAGGTTGCATAAGTCAGTTTTACTCTGGCGCTTATACATTGCCTATGAAATTGATGTAGCACATGATCCATCTGCAGCCAGGCGCATTTTTTTTCGAGCTATACATGCGTGTTCATGGTAAACATTTTCCCTTTGATGAAAAGGTTGTTTGTATCTATAGCTTCTTGGTTTCTTTTTGTTTTCTGCTTTTTATTTATAAGTTAGTAATCCTTGAAATTGCCTTATCGTATTGGATTAACAAACAGGCATGCACATACCTTTACTTGGCAACTTTATACTAGAATGGTGTGAATAAGAGCTGTTTTGCTCTATATCTATTCCTTAGAGAATGTAGTACATATATATATGAATAGGAGATACCGAAAACTAGGATAGAGAATCTATACAAAAACAAAAACAATCCTAAGATAATGCTCATCCTTAAGATAATGCTATCTAATCAATATAATCTGATTACAGTCAGATTATCACAATATTATGTAATAATATCGTATATTGACCACACTCCCCCTCAAGTTGGATCGTAGATATCAATCATGTCTAACTTGCTAATACATTCTTCAAATACTTGTCTTTGAAGTCCTTTGGTAAATACATTTGTTGTCT
>JANTNU010000006.1:26707288-26717291 GCA_024752395.1 Erythroxylum havanense
ATCAATCATGTCTAACTTGCTAATACATTCTTCAAATACTTGTCTTTGAAGTCCTTTGGTAAATACATTTGTTGTCTGCTTCTTCGTTGGTACATAAGTTAGGCATATTGTTCCATCTTCTATCTTTTCCTTGATAAAATGTTGATCAACTTCAAAATGTTTTGTTCTCTAATGGTGGACTAGATTGTTTCTCTAATGGTGGACTAGATTGTGTGCCATGCTTAGGGCTGCCTTGTTATCACAATAATGCTTTTTAGGTGACGCAAAATTGATTTCCAATTCTGTTAGCACTCTTTTTAACTAGAGACTTTCACAAATTCCTTTTGCAACTGCTCTAAGTTCAGCTTCTACACTAGCTACCACCTTTTGCTTCTTACTTTGCCACGTGACCAAATTTTCCCATACAAAGGGTGCGATATCTAGTGGTTGATCGTCTATCCTCCTTTGAATTTGCCCAATTTGAATCAGTGTATATTTCAATTGTTCTTCGATCTCCCTTTTTGAATAATAATCCTTACCTAGGAGTGCCCTTTAAATATCTTAAGATCTTACAAGCTGCCTCAAAATGCTTACACTTTGGTGCATGCATGTAGCGACTTATAACACTTACAGCGAAAGCAATATCTGGTCTAGTATGAGATAGATAAATTAGCCTTCCCACTAGTGTCTGATATTCTTCACGGTTAACTAGTTTATCTTCTTCATATTGAAACTTTGTACTTTAAATGGGGGTGGTGCTTGGTTTACATCCTAACATTCTTGACTCCTTTAGGAGATCAAGAATGTATTTTCTTTGTGAGATGTACATCTCTTTCTTTGATCTAGCTACTTCCATACCTAGGAAATACTTCATTTACACAGTCAAAATGGTCTTCTAACCTTCTCTAATTCTGAAGAACATTGTATGATCCGACTGAGCTTGTGTGTATCCTTCTGTTTTTAGGACTTTGGCAAATCTTTCAAACCAAGCTCGTGGTGATTGTTTCTTAGTCTGCATACTCTATTTCCTCATCCTTTCTTATCAAACCCTTGAGGAAATTTCATATATACTTCTTCCTTTAGTTTGCCATTCAAGAAGGCATTTTTAATGTCAAGTTGTTGGAGAGGCCAATCGAAGTTAGCAGCTACAAATAGCAATAGTCTGATAGTGTTTAATTTGGCCACAGGGGCAAATATTTCCTTGTAGTCCATCCCATAGGTCTGAGTATAACAATCTCGATTTATACCTCTTAATGGAACCATCAGCCCTATAGTTGACCGTGAATATCCACCTACACCCCATAGGTCTCCTCCCTTTCGGCAGATAAACTTCTTCCCATTTTTTTTTCAAGTGCTCTTATTTCTTCAAAAACTGCTTCTCTCCATTTTGGAACTTTAAGAGCTTCGTGGATATTATTGAGAATGTCAATTTTGTCCAGATTCGCGATAAATGCTTTATATTGAGAAGATAGAGCATCATATGAGACAAACCTCTCAATCGGATGCATGATACATGACCTAGATTTCTTTCGTAAAGCAATTGGCAGTTCTAGATCTGTATTCTCTTCTTGTTCCTTTGTATCACTACTTTGAGCTTCTTCGGCAAGAACTTGTATTGGTTCGGAGATAGGTATAGCTTCAGGGACAGGGAGTGTATTACTTGTTTTCTTCTTTCGAGAGTACACTTTGAGTGTATTGTCAGGCATATCTACTTCTGTATCAAAATTTGTCTCTATAGGAGATGCATTGGACATAGGTGTTAGGATAGGTTCAGGAATAGATGTACATGGCTGAGATTCATCACCAAACTCACTCCAATACTCCCCCAAAATTGAAGACTTGGGGTAGAAGGAATCTACCTTAGAGAAAGTGACATCACAACTAACAATCAACCTCTTGATATAGGATCATAACATTTATAACGTTTTTATGTAGCAAAGTAACCAAGGAGCACACATTTTTTGGCTCTTGAATCAAGTTTGTTGTGTGAATAAATGTGAATAAAGACTGTAAACCCGAAAACCTTTAAAGGAAGGTTAGTTTCAAGATGGGTAGTAGTATGGATTTCTTGAAATTTTTAAGAAGGTGTTTTGAAAGAAAGGACACGACTAGGCATTTGATTAAGAAGGTAAGTTGCATTAAGGATAGGACCCCCCTCAAAAAAATTTTGGAACATTGCTAGTGAACATCAAGGCCCTAGCTACTTTAAGAAGGTGTCTGTTTTTTCACTCAGCAATCCCATCCTGTTGACGACTATTGACACAAGTTATTTTGTGGACCATATTTTTGTAAAAAAGCATGAAGATTCTGATTAAAATATTCAGTATCATTATCAGTACAGAGGACTTGAATACTTGTTTGAAATTGATTTTTTATCATATGATAAAAGTTAATGAATATAGTAAGGGCCTCAGTTTTATCCTCCAAAAGAAACACCCAACACAAATGAGTATGATCATCGATGAATGTAATGAACCACTTTGAATTGGTTCTATTTGTGACACGAGATGGGCCCCAATATTACTATGGATAAGTGAAAAAGGTTTTGTGGGTTTGTATTTAGACCTTGTAAAAGAAGTTATTTGATGCTTAACAAATTCACAAGCATCACATTGAACACGAATAAAGATAACTATTTGGAAACAGTCGTAACATATACTGCAAGTTGGATGACCTAATCTTTTATGCCAGAACCAACCATCCATTTCTTCCTATTGCATGAAGATAAAAAAGCTTGTATGATATTGCCTCTCATAGTAGCATTGGCAACTACACTTGTCTTTTGTTGGTGGCTGTCATTTTGGAGATTCTTTAGTATTTCCAATAATTTCCCTAGTGAAATATTCGGCTCACCAGTTTGTTGTTTTTGACTATCTTCAGATTTTTCTGTTCCCCCTTTACTAGATACTTGATAGCCTCGGTTTTTTCCTTTTTGTTGTTTCCAATCTGGAGGCTTTTCATTGATGTCCTAGCATGTGTCTTTGGTGTGACCACTTTGTTTGCAGTGATCACACCTCTTCTGACCTTCTTATTGTATTCACCACGGGACACCAATGCAGATGCTTCACTATTAGGAATTGGAGACAATTTTGTTCTTCTTTTAACATAATTTTCGTCCTTGCTGCTTCCCTCCTAACTTGAGAAAAAACTTTTTTAGTTGTTGGTAGGGGAACCCTACTTAGGATTTTGCCACGGACATCATCCCTTTTTTGTTGAGACCAGCCAAAAATTTGAAGACTCTTTCCTTTTCAATTTTCTGGTTGTACATCACAACATCTTCCTTGCACCTCCATTCTTCGTCCGACAGGTCAAGTTCCTGCCATAATGCTACCATTTATACCCAATATGTTGTAACTTTTTTATTACCTTGCTTCATTTGCCACAACTTTGTTTTCATCTCGTAGATTCACGATGCATCCTCTCCATCAGAGTATGATTGTCGCACCCCTTTCCAAATCTCTCAAATGGTTGGCAAGAACATGAAGGTATGTTTGATCGACGGTATCATGGCGTTAACAAGCCACGACGAGACCTTTAAGTTGTCTGTCTCCCACTGTCACGCAACTTGCAATTTCGTTGGGTCGGGAACGTTTCCATCTCCAACGATAAAACTTAGCTTCCCGCATCATCCAATGGTGAGTTTCATAGCTTGAGCGCACTCTCGATAGTTCGTTCCATTTAGTTTGTCCGAGACAATGACAACCGAAACTCCTTCAAGACTAGAGGTCATCGACAGCTGACCTCCAGTCTGGCTTGGATTTACCATGGAGGATCCCTCAAGATTGGAAGCCATTTCTTGACTTGCTGGGGTTGACTCTTCGGTTTCACTATCTCTTTCACGTGGCTCTGATACCACGTGAATAAGAGTCATTTTGCTCTATATCTATTCCTTAGAGAATGTAGTACATATTTACATGAATAGGAGATACCGAAAACTAGAATAGAGAATCTATACAGGAACAGAAATAATCCAAAGATAATGCGAATCCCTAAGATAATGCTATCTAATCAATATAATCTGATTACTATCAGGTTATCACAATATTATGTGATAATATCGTATATTGACCACAAATGGTCTTGTAGGTTGTATCTTTGATAGTTATGATCGCTGGTAATAGTACGGACAGTTGTCTTTGTAATATCTTTGTTGGAATGATTGTAAAAATGGCCATGAATGGATGAGTGAGGAGTATTAGTTAATTTTTAATATCTGGGAATTAATTTTGCTAAGTATGTCTGTGCAGTCATCTTTGGCATGAGATGATGTTGATTTGATTCAAGCAAGGATCAGTCAAATCTTTGAGTCGGAATATATGCATAATGCTGCATCTTTTTTCATCCACCATGTCATTTGTCTTGAGATATCGTGTTGCTGCATGCTTATATCCTTATCTTCAGTTTTATTGTTGACTTTGTTTCTCCTTAATTTTCCCCAAGACATGTAGGATATTGATCGCTAATTAATAGCCCATGCCTTTGGTTTTCTGTATTTGATCTAAGATGGATTTCAGAATACAAATATTGCCTATTTATTTGAGTAGGTTAAGCATTTAGCGTCTTTACCACTAACTGAATGTTGTTCTGCCTTGATATTTTCTTAGGTCAAAAAAGTTATGGCTTGATGGGTTTCTGAAACTGAACTCAGTTTTAACTGCAAAAGAGCTGGCAGATCTCCAAGAAGTAATGCGGGATAAGGAATTGAATCTGAGGACAGATATTTATGAGATACTTTTGCAGGATGAGATTGAATCATGAAAATTGTTTGCTTTTGTATTTACAAAGTTAACTTCAGCTATGCTTGTAGAGGCATCTGCAAAAGAATATAGTCTCATATGCAAATGTCATGGCTGTACATGCTTCACGCGTGCATCTTTGATGTGTAATACATTTTAGACCTTCAGTGTTCTGTAAAGCAAAACGATTTAGATTCAATGCGGTCAGACAATATCCTAATGAATTAGGTTAGGCGATAAATAGATTTGCAAGAAAATGTTAGGGGGTACTACTTGCTAGTATGAAACACCTCATTTTTAGTCCTACTCGTCATGATTAAACTATTTTATGTTGAGGTCCACTTGATACCAATAGTTGGGTTACATTATACAAACCGTATGTAATTGGAAAAGTGATAAAATAAATTATCATTAAAATTTTATATACAAACCGTATATAACAAATGACATTTTTTAAGTGTCTCTACAGTAGAGGGTGATAAAATAAATTACTTCCAACTAAGAACTGCAGCGGTAACTTTAGTAACTGCATATCCAATAAATACAAACCGTATGTAATTGGAAAAGTGATACAAAACATTAGAAAAACAAATGGAAGTAACGTGATTAAGATTATAATTAATGCTAATCAACCTTTATAATCTCCAAGCGAATGTAGGTGAACTGATACACATCGAATACAATCACAAACGATCTTGAAAGGACAACAAAATAATTTCCCTATGGAGACATCAAATAGTGTTTACAGAAAGGGCAACAATTTATCGCATTTTCCTAAAAAACTACTTACCTTCTATACGTTACAAGTGATCAGCAGAACTAAACTAGCAGTTACAGGTTTCACTTTAGTCATCACCAGGCATCGCCCAAGGCAGAGACAGTATATTGTCATATTTTAAATCATACACAAGTTATGTATGGAGTCATGGAACCTCTTTGGTACTCACAATGCTGAAAGCTCAACTTCCTGGTTGCAAGGTCGATATGCCACAAAAGTGCCATCATTTGAGAAGGATCCAGGGTTGAAACAGGTAATTCCAGTATACTTGAATGCCTTCTGTTCACTGTTATCAGCCAAAACTATCTGCGTATGGATATCAATTAAATGTCAATTTTCTGATTTACGAATGGAACCCATTACTTCCAAAATGTGAAATGAAATCACGGATTAGAACAGAATTAGTGATGTGAAACAAATGAAATCCCTTCAATTTTAAAAGCCAAGACCCAAGATAGAAATGAATGCTGATTATCCAGAGACTTACCTCACATGTTTTAGCATTCATTAAGACAACAGAGTAAAACATACTATGTTTACAATCCAACTATTCTCCCAATTTCTTTCTGAGTCATGTATACGAGTATATACACGTGTAATTGTTTGGTGTGTGCAGATTTCCAGAAGTAAATGACAGAAGTGGTACCACATGTGGAGATGGATAAAGATGAAGACTGTGATCATAGTTCCAGATAATTGGTTGAGAAATAAGAGGCAATGGGCAAAGATGACTCTGATGTGTTATAGTAGCAACAAGCTGCAAAACAAATTCACACAATAATGTCATTTTTCAACATCCTCGTGAGATAATTATGTCAACGCTTCTTTTGCATTAGGAAAGACTGCAGAGAGGAAGATATACATGCTCAAAGGGATCCTCAGTCTCTTCTGTAGATGGAGGTACCAAGCATGAGCGGTGCATCCTATAGAGTAGATCATGACGGAAAAGTACCATCTCTTGGGAGTAGTACTTGATTCTGTAAGTAAATTTCGTTACATCAAGTCAAAGAATACACTCATAACTCAAGAAATAAAACTGATCTAAAAATAAGCTCCCACTTATCCCTTTGAAGTTGAATAGACTGAAGGAAATTGTCCCGCAAAGAAAATGAAAACAAATGATAAAGACTGATTGAAAACCTGCAAGGGTTGCTGGAAAATATGCTATTTGGTATTTGCTTCTGAAGCTCTTCAGTTAGATACTTCGGTAAAGGGCACCTTGGTAGTACTGTTGAGGGACCTACAACAGTGAAAACACATGCGATCCTCACTCTTTCCAGAAATCTTTAAAGCAATGAGAAAAGCATAACTTTGATCATTTTAGGATACCTGCATCATCTGGACCGGGAATAAAGAGAAACCTGCTATGCTCTTTAAGGCGTGAATGAGCTACAATCATCTGCCCTAACTTGCCAAACTGTGATCTGAAAGTTCAGTTCAGACTTTAATTTGTATTAGGACGTATTAATGGTGAGAATAACCAAAAGGGTTAACACATCCTATCTGAAATTCTACCTGAGAGCTGAGAAGGAATGATAGGAAAGGTTGCAAGGATGAGAACAAAAATTTCCCATAAAAACAAACAAGGAAGGAACCACCTCCTGATTCTCAAAACCATCAAGAACAGTCTCCAGCTTTCCCATGACCTTTTCTAAGGATAACAGGCAAGAAGATTTAGTTAAGAAAATTCCCAACTTTCGTCCAAAGCCTCAGGCATAAAAAAGAAAATGGGGAGGTGGAATTGGATTACCTCTTCATTGTCTAGCCAAACGTCAGAGAGTATAACAAACATATCATTTACAGCTCTCTTTTCCAGCTCCTCAAGTCTGAGCTATTGAAGTACATAGGAAGATCAATATCAAGTCCAGTGAAATTAAAACCTATTCTTGGAAATTTCAGATTAATATATTGTTCCCAGTTCTACACTACTGCAGGAAAAATAAGGATACTGTCTCTTCTTTTCTCAGTGCACCACAGCCAAAGAAATCATGTTGTGCAACCATTTTCAGTGACAGGGACCTATCCTCTAATGGAGGAAAGCCACATGTAAATACCTTCAAGAGAGCAAATAACGTAATTAGAATGGTGAAAATTGATGCTTGTTACCAGCAAGCGGACATAACATTTTTAAGGCTGGAAATTTTTTGGATATACTAAGATGACCATTAATGGAAAGTTCATGCATATTAATAGTCCTTAGCACAAAAAATATAATCCATTAGTTTAGGCAACGTAGAACTGCTATAGGATAATGTTAATAATGATTAGTAGCACGAATCAATTTAATCTATGATTGCTTTGAGAATTTAGGGTCTAGCAATGAAACGCAAGTATCATTGCTGCCTTTGATAATATAAACAAGGGAAGCAAAATTTAGAATTAGGATAGAACTTAACAACATTTTTGCAGATCCTTCAACTCACTTCGAGGATTAAAATGTAAAAATCACTCCTAAGGTCTATCACTTGTAACAAAAAGAGTTCCTCACTCTCACACTTCCACAAGCTCTTAAACTCCTACATCTCAAAATTGATAGTAAAAGCACAATATAAAGACTAATCTTAACATATTCAAATACAACTAAGACAGTAATTTGAACTATTCAAATAGAAGATGGCTTCCAACGTCTAAAATATATAAGTAAATGAAACAAACCTCAAAAGAAACATAATACATATTGTATTTTCAGATAAAACTAACCTGAAAAATCCCATTCACGAGCATCTCACCTTCAGCAACAACTATTGTATTCTCAGATAAAAATCCAGTAGTTGTCTTGTAATACTTATTAAGGAAATAACGCTGTCACGTGCACATTCTTGGAAAATTAAAAATTGTATTAGCACAATAAGTTTCAGATCATAAAGACCTTAGGAAAGAATTTCTCAACCGTCAAGGGTAAAGAACAAAACATCAAATCAGCTTTTCAGCAGTCGGTAACCTTGCAATATTAAATGGAGGACCAGTTAACTTCTGTTCACTCTTTTTAAAATCATTCTTGAGCAAGGATGACATGGTCATAGATGAAGAAGCATTTAGAGATTTTGGCAAGGTAAACTTATACAACAGGGCTCGAAGCTTTGGCAAACCCGTGTTACATCATTCTTTTATAACATCCTTCTACACATAAAGCACATCTATAAGGAGGTATCTCTAAGGAACGGGCTTTGAACTTCTTTAGAGACCAAACAAAAGGTAATAGAGTATGAGTTCAAAAATTGAGAGCAGACGGAGGCAATTGGATAGGTCAGGTACAAGGATCAATAAATAGTAATAACAATGATAAAAAGAAGCGGAAGATTCATATAAAATCCATATACGATAACATAAAATGGAAGGATATTGCTCTCGACAAATCGATTTCAACAGAAGCGGTAAGATCTTCCAAGTAAAAATGGCCATCCTCTAACTGGGATATTAAACCCATGATCCATCTTCTTCCCGTTTGTCCAACCAGAGACTGGATGGGAGCTATCTGTTGCACAAAAGGCGTGCAAATCATGACAACAAAAATCTGAGCAAATTTCCAACGTAAAAATACATCATGTGGTTTTCTTTATAAGGAGAGAAAGAATAAGAGCACCTCGCAAGTTCCATAATGAGACATATCGGTATCAAAAGCAGGCTTAGAAAAATGTTGATCGCGGGAGACTCTTTGTAAAAGTAACAAAAGCCTATCCCTGTAAAGTGCTGCTTTAGCAGAGGGCTGTCCGTGAATGGGTAACGGCCCTGTATGCCTAGGATCACATCATCATCATCGAGACTATTTTATAATAATTTGGTATCAAGAGATTCAAAATAAAAAGTAACATACTGATAAAATTGCTTCTTGATGGGATCGTAGTGAAATTTCGGGACTAAAAAGGCATCAATCACCCGAATACAAGAAGAAGACAAAGAATAAGTATCAGAAGGAACTTCATCCACAGCATCATCAGCTTCCAATAAGTTAGTTATAACACGACGCATCGGGTCCCTATCGATTATAGAGGATTTCACCCCCAATTTTTCTGACACACAAATCAAATTGAATCCAATCAACTCTTTCTGATTCTCCGACAACTATTTAACAACCAATACTAATTGTAATATAGGAAGAATAAGAAGAAGAAGAAGAAGAAGAAGAAGAAGAAGAAGAAGAAAAAAGAAGAGATCGGATTACGAACGAGATTGGAATTGGAAGTGGTCCAGGAGGAGATCGATGGCCTCATCTTCAGCGCCATGAAAGCGGTCGACGAAGGAGAGAATCTCATCGAGAGCATCAAGCTTGAGAGCATAACCTCTGATTTTAAATTTCTTCTGTATCTTCTTCCTCACCCAACTACTACTACTCATTTTTCTTTGCTTTTCTTGTAGTCTTGTGCTTCCTAATCTCTGTAACTATAGGGCTGAGGAAATATATTAGTTTGGGCGGGAAAAATGGCTGCCCAGTGGCGGGAATGCGATAAAATATAAATTACATTGTAATTAATTTTAAACGTTGGTAAGTCTACAGTTCTGGTAACATAAT
>JANTNU010000006.1:26760041-26770075 GCA_024752395.1 Erythroxylum havanense
TCCTCACTGAGTTCGCAAACTCACCCAAAATTGCAAATTATTTTCAGGACCGAGAGAGTAGACTCCTAGCTCCAGAGGGACTTTTCTGCCATGTAGATCGTGTTGGCAAGAGAAATCATGACTCACAGGTCGATCAACTGACATTTTTGAGGGATGACCTAGTTAGGATTTTTATAGTAGATTTCTTTTGGAAAAATGTACAGACAGTGAAAAACTGAAAGTTATGTAAATTATTACTTTTGATGATATGAAATGAGAAAAATTTATGGTTTCAAAAAAATTCGTGATTTTCAGTATTGATGCTTTATGATTATTGATGCCATGAGAGGTACAGTAGTGATTGTTTGTAGTTCACCCTTATCATAGGATATGTATCGAAATGACCTACGGGCATCCTGGTGTATACCCTATGATAAGGAGGTGCTACAATCCGCAATCTATAACAAAAGTTATGACATTTGTGCCAAGAGAGGTAAAAATTGATTGATGGTATAAACATGTTCGATTCTTTCGGGTATAATTTCCCCATCTGACCCCCAAATGAAGTGATACTTAAAGCAATAGATTTCTAACTTATTTTCCATGATAATTTGTGTCTTTTGGAGTGTTTTTGAGAAAGTTACATTAGAATAAGTGAGGGGCCAATTGGGAGAGCATGCTTGGAGTATGATCACGTTAGCTCATTAAGTTTATCTTGAGTTGTAAAATTTTGATTGAGATGATTCTTGTTTCGACACAAATTAAAGGCTTAAAGCTATGATTCTTTGATGAGGTCAAGTTGAGATTTTGGTGTTTAATCGATGTGGCACACCACCTTAGGGAAATGTTGATTATGACCCTACGGGGTATTAAGCTCAAGGTTTAGGACTCCGGATGTTGAGCTTCGGAAATGGGGTTCCAACAAAATTGGCTAGGATTAAGGAAAAATATAAAGGAGAAAGTTGGAACAATTTCAGTGAAGGAAACAAGAAAGGAAGCAGAAACTTGGGTGTTAGAATTTGCCACATCAACATACTAGGTGTCAATAACTTACAAAGGCATATGTCTTAAAGCATGCTAGCCATTTGTTCAAAAATTATGCTGCCACTAATCCCCTCATCATGTTGTCATTTGTCACGCTTTAATCAGTCTACATGTCAGTCCAAGATTGGTCCACTTATCACATACTAATTTATCCAATTTTCATTTAATTACTAGTCCTTTTGTCATCAATTTAACTATGTCAAATGTCATTGAATTTTAGGCTTAATCATCCTAATTTCCTTATATCAATTTTTTCTTACCACTTGACTCTTTTTTTGGCCAAATGTACATTTAATCCATTAGTCTCTCAATTAATAACATTTAATCTCAATTTACTAATTGAAATGCAATCATATCAAAATTTAAGACACATTAATTCATAATTCACATCATGATCATTTAACATTTTTCATACCCATAAATGAGTCAATTGATTGCATTGTAATGTGTTCAAATATAAATTTATATATGAATGCTAATGTTATGCTTTAATTTGAAACATATGATTACTATATAAAATTTCTTATGATAATTTTAGTTGACTTGAACTAAGCTTATTATTTGTTATAATGCATCAATTTGGACAAGATTTTTTTTCCATAATATTTGACATTAGGTCCAAACAGATTTTAATTTATAGTTTTTTGTATTGTTTGTTTACAAACTATAAAGAATACTCATACTTTTTTTTTTTTGACTATTTTGGGTAGGAACAAAGTTTCACCTATTTATATTATATTATTCATTAGTTTTGTTAGTACAATTTGATGTATTTATCATTTATTGAATGCATTGAGATTTGAATTAATAAAGCTTCTCTACAACTTAATATTTATTTGCTTTTTGATACTCAATTTAATAATGACATTAGATAAAATTAATGGTGAACAGTTAAAATTTATTTATCCAAATAACAATACAAACAATAATTAGAAGAAAAAAATATCAAAAAGACTTCTTAAGACGTTTTATAGAAAATGTAGTAAACTTGCCATTGCTATAGATTACACAAAATGTTGCAAACAATTTTTGTTATGTTTTTACACACTCTTAGTTAAAAGAATATACTTACGAAATTATCAAAATATAGCATATAATCTATAGTTAAAATAGCACCAAAATGTGGCCAAATAATATTTGTTACATTTTTTTGTTGCCTATCATCTGGAGCTAAATTTTTTCACCATTGATTTTTTTAATAAGTTGCTACAAATTATTGTGTTTTTAGTACATTTGCTACTTTTTAAAAAGAATATACCAACAATATATACATTATTTTGTATATATTTAAAATTATGAAAATAATTTAAAATGTTTAAATTTTCAATGAACCCAATCCTTCACTACTTTAGTTATCAAAATTGAAAAAAAGAATTATATAGATTTATAAATAAGTAATTATCCTATTTGAAATGATAGAAGGTCGTTGAAAGTCAAAGATAATTTACAGTCTACACTGGGTAATTACGGTTGTGATTTAAAAAGGTTGATCATATGGACTGTGGAGTGGCTGTGGGATGAAGGATGTGGGGTTTTAATACTGGTCCGGACCCCCCACCCACCTACCATACAAACCAAGGACTCACGATTGCCTTGTCAAAATGGGTTCAGACTCACTAGACTCCTTTTGTGCTGTTCTTTTGCTTTGTCAAAATGGGTTCGGACTCACTAAACCCCTTTTGTGTTGTTCTTTAGCTTTATTCCCAAAATGGGTTGGGACTCGCCGGACCCCTTTCGCATTGTTCTTTTTCTTTCTCAACTCAAAATGGGTTCATGCTGAGATAAAGACGAGAGAGTCCCCTTTTACTGTTTATTTGGTCGACCGACTCCTCCTGCCATCTTAATTTTATTTTAAAAATTATCATTTCACCACTCAAAGACTGAAGGAAGAAAAAATATATCCAAAGCTAGAAACATATATGCATTTACTTATCAATCTGTTCTCATAGATTTGTTTGTTTGGTGCTATATGCATTATTGCATTATAGGACGTCATTTGGGGTCCCATGACGTGATCTCTTAACAGGGAGTGGTGTTCCTACTACAACAAGGTTTTTGACCCACATTTTTGCTTGTTTTCAGTACAGTATGGACATGAAGAACAATCAATCTCTTTGTTGTCTAGTTGTTTGTTGTATAGCCAAAAATGAGGAATCCCTCTCATGCCTGCTTCACCGCCGATTCCCAAGATTTTGATAGATCTGCACTACCCTTATCTCTCATTTATTATAATTATGGTTGCTCGTCACTAGAATTCAACTAAGTTTCTTGCTTCCATTGACAAAGAACAAGAAATGCATGTGTCATTTTAGTGTTGAGTGAGCGTAGTAGTAGTTGCTCACAGAGACGAGCACTCCGAAGGACAAACTGACCGACAACATATCCACTCATCTGCAGCGGAACAGTATCAGCATCAGCATCGTGGACCTCAACCAATACCTGCCTTTGTCGTCCATATGCAGCTGAGTCTTTTATCTAAAAATTAATATTTATCCTTAATTTTCACTTGATCATGTCAAACCAACAGCTTTTGAAGTCTCATCATCTGCAAGAGAATAATTAAGTTCATAATTAATTTTAGGAACTTGGTTGAAATTTCATCAGACTGAAGGACTTATTAAAATCAGTGTTGTATTCGTAAGTATTGAGTACACTAATACATCGGTAGCTATAATTACTTTTGAACTACTCATTAAAATTAGTAATTCAACTTCACCTCTAGAGATAAGCTCTCAAAAATTATACCTTTATTTGGTGTGTTCATCTATGGGCATTGCTATAATAGGCTTCGTATTACAATGTCTATCGACAATCGTAGGCTTCTCTTGTTTTTGTATCGAAGCATGCAAAATTGTTACCACAACACAATTTACCTTAGCAGATCTACTGTTAGAAGCTCAGGCAAATACTCTAGCCTTACTCGACGCTAAGCGTGGACTGCCACAAACTCTCATAATCGTTACGAACTAGGATTCCTAATGCAGCAAGCACGGTAGTACGGGCGTCCTGGATAACTTTAATAGAAAGCTTATAGGCATTTGATTCCATTTATATTTACAAGTAATACTTTTTTTAAAAAATTCTAGTTTCTTTTTAAATACAATCAAAATCACAAATTGAAAAATATCTATATTTTAAAAATAATTTATTTTAAATTAATTATAAAATATAAAAGTAAATAATTAAATAATAAGCTTTTAAAAAACTGCTCCATGAGTATGTGCTGGGTCTATCATACAAATTTTGTTACGATCACATCTACTATAACTGTGGGTCCAATTAAATAATCAATTTCCCACTTCGTAGCTTTTAGCAACACATCATATAAGGCACTTCGAGCACATCTTTCTTTAGTTCCACCTAAACAAGCCTTGACATACCTAGTTTATCGCTTCTATACCTATTGCATCCTTGATGTTACGTGTATAAATATTTTATTACAAGTGAGCATAAATATTTTAAGGTTAATTTTAAAATTTTCAATATTTACTCATTTTTATAGATATAACCTAAACTTTAAAAATGACATTTACTCAAACTTTCAATTTTTTGTTTCAAATTTAGCTCAATTTTACTGTCTAAGTTAACAAAGCTGACATGAAAAGCTATGTCAACTATGTTATAGTACATGTAGATGTCATATATAAGGAGACGACATTGCACCATGCTTCTGTAACTCTCATTTTCGTTTTGTTTCAACGACGACAAGCCGTCCGATTAGTAGCAAAACCAGGGAAATCCCTCAGGAGAAGGCCGCACTTGAATCTAAAACTATTGTAGGAGATGTTGATGCTCCTTTAGAGACTACAACTGAATCTGATGCTCAAGGTGATTCTGGGAGGGACAAAGGCATTGTTGAGAGTGCTAGTGCTGATGAGTCCAATAAGATGAAGTAAATCACTTGTTAATATAGAAATTACATATGATATGTAGAATATATAGGAGGGGATTGAATTGTTTTAAATCCGCTAAGATATTAATATTTAAAATCTTCTTAATTTTCTTTACAAATTCAGATGATTATAAAACAATTCACTTAATTTGATGAGCAATACAACAGTGAAAATTATTATCTATTCGTCTAACAACAAGAAAATTAAAGAGAAAAGGGTTAGATAATATGACACTGCGATTTATATTGGTTCACCCTTAGCCTTGGGATACATCCAGTCTTCAGAGCTTGTTTGAGATTTCACTATATCCTTCAATGTTACAAGTATTATTTCTACACTTGCAGAGCCTCTTCAGGTCTCTCTCATAAAGTATTTTTCATCTGTTTTCTTAGTCTCTCCAGGCTCTAGCCTTTCTTTCACTTGAAAAGATATTTTTTAAGCTTCACGTTACAAATGTATTTGCTCTCTTTCTTTTGCACTTGAATACATAATTTCTCTAAGTATGTTTCGTACAATCAGATTTTTCTTGTGTGTATTTAGTTTTCGACTATAACTAATATTTATAATCTAAATCTTCAACTATCTTCTTTGAGAAATCTGTTTGTTAAATCTTCTAAAAACTATTATTAGATGAGTTCTGTAACCAACTCCAACTAACTGACTGACGTTCTATAACATTTTTCAATTGCATCGTCTTGTATAGATTTCGTATGCTTCGTTTGGTCTATATAAGATGCTTTGTATTATTCATCTTTTACTTAAGTAGCGTCTTGAGTTGACGATTTGTGACACTTACATTTATCTGCGCACTTAACAAACTCATCAAAACAATTCACACACTTCTATGATTATTATTATTTGATTTTCATCAAAATTAATAGAAAAAGTGAGATCTTTTTAACTTAACAATCTTCCCCTTTTTGATTATAACAAATAATCATAATATTAAAGATAAAATAATATTCAGATGAATTCACAAATAAACCAAGATATATAAAATATACAATGAATACTTTCTAATGTGTTGCTTTCTAATGTTCTCCACTGTTCTCCCCCTATTTGTTATTAATAAAAAAAATAGTTCATTTTAAACGCTTCAGGGGGGGGGGGATTGGATTGTGTTAAATCCGCTAAGATATTAATCTTTAAAATCTTCTTAATTTTCTTTACAAATTCAGATGATTACAAAACAATTCACTTAATTTGATGAGCAATGCAATAGTGAAAATTATTATCTATTCGTCTAACAACAAGAAAATAGATAATATGACACTGCGATTTATATTAGTTCATCCTTAACCTTAAAATACATCCAGTTCTCAGAGCTTGTTTGATATTTCACTATATCTTTCAATGTTACAAGTATTATTTCTACACTTACAGAGCCTCTTCAGGTCTCTCTCATAAAGTATTCTTTATCTGTTTTCTTAGTCTCTCCAAGCTCTAGCTTTTCTTTCACTTGAAAAGCTATTTTTTGAGCTTCACGTTACAAATGTATTTGCTCTCTTTCTTTTGCACTTGAATACATAATTTCTCTAAGTATGTTTCGTATAAAAATCAGATTTTTCTTGTGTGTATTTAGTTTTTGACTATAACTAATATTTATAATCTAAATCTTCAACTGTCTTCTTTGAGAAATCTGCTTGTTAAATCTTCCAAAAACCATTATGAGTTGAGTTTTGTAACCAACTCCAACTAACTGACTGACGTTCTATAACATTTTTCAATTGCATCGTCTTGTATAGATTCCGTATGCTTCATTTGGTCTATATAAGATGCTTTGTGTTATTCGTCTTTTACTTAAGTATCGTCTTGAGTTGATGATTTGTGTCACTTACATTTATCTGCGCACCTAACAAACTCATCAAAACAATTCACACACTTCTATGATTATTATTATTTGATTTTCATCAAAATTAATAGAAGAAGTGAGGTCTTTTTAACTTAACAATCTCCCCCTTTTTTATTATAACAAATAATCATAATATTAAAAGATAAAATAATATTCAGACGAATTCACAAATAAAGCAAGATATATAAAATATACAATGAATGCTTTCTAATGTGTTGCCTTCTAATGTTCTCCACTGTTCTCCCCCTATTTGTTATTAATAAAAAAGATAGTTCATTTTAAACGTTTCAAAATTTTAAAATACATGTTTTGAATATCATTGTGGATTGTCTTGAGGCCTTGTTCTATGGAAACACGTAGAAGTGTTAGTTCCTTATGAAGATCACCCACTGCATCACCTAATTCATCAACCTTAGTATTAATTTTCTCAATGTTTTTAGCTAAGGCTTCTTGAACTTCCATCTGCTTGTGACTAGCTTCAGTCCATTTGATGAAATTCTTTAAGACCTCCGAATTAACAATAACATCTTGTAGTAATTAACTAAGCGGATGAGGGTGTTCAAAAATAGATGGTTTTCTAGGTGAATCGTCTAATTCTATAATTTTGATTGAGGGTAATTTGAAGGTTTGTTTTCCTTTAAGGATATCAAGATCATCAGATCTGGATAATTTGTAAATTGGTTGCCCAAGAAGGTGTAAAACAATTTTAATTGAAGGGATGAAACCTAAGGGATTGAATGAATGATTAAATGCACAAAGGTTTTTAAGTTAACATTGACACCTTCAATTGTGATACTTTTGTACCTTCCTTTTGAAACTGTGCCAACTACCTTGAAACTTTCGTCTTTAGTAGATGCTCAAAATTGACTTCCTGATGCCCTTGATATGTGATGTGATACATAGACACCCACAAGTTGAGCTGCATGACATACATCATCTAAGTTCTTCATTGCCACTCAAATATGTTCTTCTGTGAAATCATCTTCATGTCCTTCAAAAAACATCTTCTTCTTTCCTTTTCCTTCATTTATTACTGGTGTTGGACATCTAGGTTATACATCTGATACAATCTTGATTGTCGTTCTACTTGTTATCGGATAGATTGTATAATGATCTTTCGTAATCTTCAATGGATATGGTTCTGACTATTCATCTCAGAGAATACCATATAGTCTTCATTCTTCATGAATTAAAGATGTATCATCTGATCGTTTACTATTATAGGCTCAACTTGAACGTTAACTAACTGTTTAGAAGGTTCTGTGATGATAATTGAACTTCTATTTTGATTAGGTGTTAATTCTTCTGTGACCTTCATTTTTAAATCATTTTTCTTTATCGATTGAGGAGGGTTGTAAGGTACTAGCTGGTGTTCAATAGTTTGTGTCTTTTATGGAACATCAGATGAAGAAACCTTTTTACTATCTGTTTAGAAGGTTCTTTGATGATAACTGAGCTTTTGTTTCGATCAGGTGTTGATTCTTCTATGACCTTCATTTTTAAATCATTTTTCTTTATCGGTTGAGGAAGGTTGTAAGGTACTAGCTAGTGTTCAACAATCTGTGTCTTTTATGGAACATCTGATGAAGAAACCTTCTCTGAATAAGCTTCATCTTCTTTTGTTCTTTTACTGGTTTGGAAGAGAGTTGTTGTTGAGGCTTCTTCCTCTCAAATACTAACTTCCTTTTTATCTCTGTCTCTCCAGATGATTGTGTTGATTGAATTTGAGGGATAGAGACAATTGATTTGGTAGGCTAGTGTTGTTACTCTTGTTTCTTTTTACTCTCAAAATCTCTACCAAGAATCAAAACTTTTTGCTTCTTGTGTTCTTGTTGTTGTAAAGTCATTAATCTTGATGACCTTCTTATCTTTTTGGGCCTTTCTGATTGGAGCGTCTCAGCCTTCCTATTGGTGAGTTAGTTGTTAAACCTTGCTTTCCTTCTTCTTTAGAAACGTCCTTACTTGTATCGACACATCAGACGATTGTTCAACCTTTTCCTCTGCTAATATTCGTCCAGAAGATTGAGGTTTTGCTTGTATTTTCAACAGGACATGTTCACTCTTGCTTCGTCTTACTAAAAGCTCCCCTTTAGACTTTGCTTTTGGTGTGACATCTACATCCGCTTCAGCTTCAGTCTTGATTCCCATTTTGTGAATATTAAAGGCATTAATAACACTCTTCACATTCATCTTTACTCTGTTTCCTCTATCAAGTAGGATTTTAGATTCTTCGAAGAATCTTGTTAACAACATACCGTAAGGTAAAGAACCACTCTTCATGTAATAATCCTCCCTAGCCTTTATCATGTACTTCATAATCACGAACGGAAGATTAATGGGTTAGTGAGTAAGTATATAAAACAAACAATGTTCATCATTCATTGTCACCATGCCCTTTGATCCTGTTGTTTTTAGGATACAATGGAGAAGAAGTGAATGAAGAACCTTAGCCTTCAGAATGAGGGTTGAAGACTTCTGGACTCTTAGATTACTGGATCTATATAGTTGTCAATTGATGTTGGCTTTGTCTATATGACTTTGAGCTATCCAATCCGTTTTGTTGAACAGTTTTGCTCCAATACTTGGACACCCAAGAGCCTTCTCGATAGAATCTTGTGTGATTATTACCGACAACCCATCTACCATCGATACCAAAGTGTTGTCTACTAACTTCGCACTCTTCCAGAACTCATATATTTCATTCGGATACACCATCTCTTGGATGTTGAAGAAATTCTTCCAGCCAACTGCTTCAATCTCCGATTCAATATCCATTTGATTTTTCTTCAAAGATGTGAAATCGACAAGTCTCCCATAGATAAGAGATTTTGGCATTTTTTATTATGTAAAAAATAAACGCTAAACACAAAAATATATTTTGTTTAAAGAAGCGAGGTTATTATATAAAAAGATAAAGATATGAAATGAGAAGAATTTGAAGAGTGTTGGATTGTCTTTGTTGAGAGCATTTTAAACAAGTCAGCTTTGAAGTTTTTCAAGAAAATTCTAGAGCGTAAGGCATTTCAGAATTTTAAGATGATTTCTTTTTTATACACACTCTTGAAAAGTTACTGTTTGTAACTTACCGTTACTATTTAACTTGAAAGCGTACAACTTTTTAGCTTCTTCTGGATGAATCGTCTGGATCATGAAGTGTCAGAGGTGTTGGATCCCGTCTCCGAGACCCAACTTGTAGCGCCCCCTCATCGTAGGGTACACATCGGGAAACCCGTAGGTCGCTCCGACACGTATCCCACGATAAAGGT
>JANTNU010000006.1:26797215-26811953 GCA_024752395.1 Erythroxylum havanense
ACAATCATGAATGCATGTCACTATGTATGCATGTGCAATTAACTCATTTATCACTGATGCAGAGTCACTATACGTGCGATTCAATTATGAATGCACTCACTGCTCAATCTATCCAAATTACCGATATGCCCATCACATCGATAACAGGATGTTACAGGTTTAGCTAATCGTGACAAAGAAGCTGGATCTTTTGAATGAAGAAGTCCAATGAAGGGATATTTAGGCTTGAAAATACCGTCCTTGGCCCCTGTTGTCATTGGGTGTTTATTGAGTTGGTTTGATAGAGACACTTGAGCTTTTGAAGAGGAAAGATCATTGGGTCTGTTTGTTGACGAAAATTATGTTGGATCAATGACAGGAAAAATGTCCCGAGGTAAAGAGTTATTCCCAGGTGAAGCACTAGAATGAGCAGGTGAAGCGTCAAGAACAATCACTTCTTATCCTTGATACGAAGCAGAGTGTACAGACGAGTTTGAATGGTGAATCATGAGTGGCACTACACTATATGTTTCAGACAATTTATCTTGATGATTTAGAAATCCTGTGATAAAGGGAAATAAAGAAGGATCAAATACAACATGTTGTGATACAAAAAATTTTCCATAGGCACTTAAGCATTTATGACCTTTCTATTGAGATGCAATCCCAAGGTAGACACATTATTGACTGTGAAATTGAAACTTGTGATTATTGTATGGTTTTAAACACAGGTAGCAAGTGCATCCAAAGGGTTGTATAATTTTGTAATATGTTCTGTTTTAAATAATCTGAATAGAGGTGATGTGCCTTCCAAAAGAGAAGTGGGAAATATATTAATCAGATAAACATCAACTTGAAAAGCATCAACCCAATAAACAAGCTCCATTCTTACTTGCGCTAACAAGGTCAACCTGCTTCCACTATATGTCTGTGCTCTCTCTCTGGACGTCCATTTTGAGGAGAAGTAAATGGACAGGTGAATCTAAGATTAATTCCAGTAGCTTGTGCAATAGGTATAAGAGGCTTATATTCTAAACCATATCACACTAAACAGATTTAATTCGTGTATTAAATTGATTTTCAGCTAAGGCTCGAAAATGGTTAAAGGCATTAACAACCTCGCCTTTATGTTTCAATGGATAAAACCAAGTATATCGACTAAAATCATCCAACAAATGAATGTAATACCAATGACCACGTGCAGATTGAATAGGAGAGGGTCCCCATAAATCAGTATGGATCAGTTCCAAAGGTGCAAAGGCATGTGAAACAGAATTAAGAAAGGGTAAATGTTTTGATTTTTCAAATTGACAAGCCTCACATATAGATGTTTCATTGATTGGAAAATTCACATTGCAATTTTTCATAATTTGTTTCAAAACTCTATGACTTGGATGTCCTAACTTGTGATGCCATCTGATAAAATCATCCTTTGTTTTGGTGACTTGTGCAATATGAATTTGAGGTTGAAACTTAATTTTATTGTTCATGAGGTACATTCCTTACTTGGGTGTCTCTTGCATCAGGAGTCGCCCTGTTATTTTGTCCTTCACAATACAACCAGTATTAGTAAACTAAACATCAACAAAATTATCTTCAACAAGTTTGTTCACATTCATAAGGTTTTTAGTAACAGTAGGGACAAATAACAGATCCTTAAGAAGAAGCTTAAATTGAGAACCTATGCCTATGATACGGTTCTTCTCTCTATTAGCTGTAAGAGGATGAGACTTACCCACTGGAGTGATATGTTAATGAGTGGTCACATGATAGTTGGCTCTACTATCCATGTACCAAGTAGGATATGGCACTGAGTAGGGAGACGTATAAAAAGCTTGAGGAGAGTATCTTTTACAAGAACGACCATATACAGACGATGGTTGAAAAGCACGAGCATACCTATGATAACAATTTACTACTACATGACTTCGATGCTGGCAGAGATGGCAGAATGGATGACTACTATTTCCACTACCCCAATGACGACGACAGGAGTGACCACCACGTAAACTATGGGATCTATGCCAACCACCTCGATCCAATTCCTGATTCAAAGGAGTTATGTTCAGCATCAGGTCGAACATCTTCACGTTGAGAAATATGAAAAGTAGGTTGAATGGTCAATGATGAAAACTGATTGAGTTGATCCAAGCGACTTTCAAAAGCAAGAAAGGAATCTTGAGCTTCAACCCAAGTAAGATTAAGCTAATCCACTAATTTCACAACTATTGCATTGTATTCAGCATCGAGTCCATTCAAAGTGTGAAGGATAAGATCTTTGGTGGTCATAGGTGCAATGACAAGAGCAAGTTAATGTGCAATGTTCTTCATCTTAGTAAGATATTCCTCCATTTTCATACCATTTTTACAAGTTTGATGAAGCTCCGTCTTGTAAACCATCATACGCGCTTTAGTCGAGGCACAAGAAAGTGCATGTGCTTCACTCCACAAGTCCTGAGCTATCTAACAATGAAGGAGCTAAGCATCAATGTCTTAAGTCATAGTATTTCTCAACCATCCCACAAGTAAATGATCAATGGAGTACCAATCCTCAAAATCGAGATTCACTTTGGTCCCTACACCATCAGGGATGAGACAAGGTGGGACATGAGTTGTGCCATCAATATGAGATTCTAATTTGTTACCCTCAATCAAAGACAATACCACAGATTCCCAAACTAAATAGTTACTAATATCTAGCTTAATCACAGTGGTTTGGCTAGAGGAGCTAAACAGAGTCTAGGTTTTTAGAGGTGAGGAAGATGACCCGGAAAAATCAAAAGTTGCAGACAAAACCGACATAGTGAAGAAGCTTTGATACCACGATAGAAAAGCTAGAGTGATAGATGAATGTAATGAGACACTTGTCTATGCTCAGGTTCTCTTATTATATAAAGTGCATAATACAGTACAGTAGTACAAAAGGATCATAACAAAATATAGGAGATCGTAACAGAATCTATGAAAGCAATACAAGTATACAGAGAGAGAAGAGGATACAAAATATTGTGCATGATTATATAAAGAATATAATTATGTTATGCTTTAACACTTTGTACAAATCTTACCGGGAAGTGAAGAGGGAGGATGTACAATGCAATACAACGAGAAGAACTAGGAAGAAAAAGATAAACACAACACACTTTAGGGCAGTAGAAATGTACAATGCAATGGGGCAAGGGCAACACAGAAGCAGAAGCAGAGCGCATATAAGATGTAAAATGTACAAAATGAAGAACAGAATAGAAGTGAGGTGAATAATGTAGGTGGAGGGGGAGGGATTAACCTATAATAAATTGACATTTTATATTATATAAAAACAAGTTTCGTAACGTAAAAAGACGTTTAACCTATAATAAAATGACGTTTTATATTATATAAAAACAAGTTTCATAATGTAAAAAGACGTTTTACACTATAAAAATAATCTCCTTAAGTGTAAAATGGTGTCATTTTATACCACAAAAATAATCGAACTTTAGGTGGAATATATACTTCGGGTCCACCCAATTTTATGACACAGATGAAATAAATAAGATTGGAGGTTATTAAAATGTGAGATATTACCTAAGATATAACATACAAAATCTACTCGATGATTAATTCTTTAATCAAGGCATTATATATCTTGCATGAGTTATTGGACAAATAAACAGCATTATATATCTTGCATGAGTTATTGGACAAATAAACAAACATGCAGAAATCTTGTTACCTAAACTTGAATGTGTGAGTAAAAGATCATAATAAAAGGATACACCTGATAAGTTTAGAATGTGACCTTTAAATTGAAACTCTAATAAATACGGTTAATAAAATTGATATTATCTATAAATAAGAGATAATAAATTGAAATTTGAGACAAATACATAAAAGAGAGAATTTTTATAAAAAATAAAGCTTTTTTACAAGAAGTCATTTAACCGATGAAATACATTCAAATTTAATTAAGTGATTTGATTAATTAATGATGCATATAATTTGGAAAGATCCTTTGTTTATGTATAAGTTTTAATTTCCTACAAAGACTCTCAAATCAATAATCTCTCTAAAATTCATCACATGATAGTAAGTCGGTGTATGTTGTCTAGGCTAGCAACTTGAGTTTTGGCGGTGTTCGACTAAAATAACTGAAAGAGAAGGGTTGTCGGGGTTTGGGTCCTGCTAATCTTCTGACGACATGTCTGAAGGTGGTGCACGAGTACTGTCCTTTTGCGAGTCTCTTGCAGAATCACCGGCGTATTGATCGGCAGTTTGTTCCCCTGCGAGAGGAACATCCCTGACCTGTATCAACTGAATGAGGATTCGAACTTTGTTCTAATAGTTGGGCAAATATTTCTGTGGGCTACTGGTTAGTACTTGGTAGAGGAGACTTATGGTACAGTTCAAGTCCCTCGCACTTGTCTCCTCACTGGAAGTTGGGAGGCGACACTAGCCTGTTTTCTTCCGTTTCCTAAAACCTTACCAATTAATACTTTCCAAACTTAAACTTTCCAAACCTGGTGGGCTTGCTTCTAACGAGCTTTTGGACGAAAGATTCTTGGGATTGTCATAGACCTTGTTCTTCTTCTTTTTTTTTTTTGTCCTGAAAACGCATTGAAAATCTTGGACAAATTAGGGTTGGTTGTTGAAAGAAAATGGAAACAAGAGTCCCACACTAAAAGGGAAAATCGTAATAATGGTGGATACACTTGAAACAACCAAAAAAAAAAAAGATTCCTGTTACAATCGGAGTTTAATGCACAATACTTAACGCCCAAGGTATATAGGAAAGACCGCCGTTTTTTGCCATCATGGTAGGAAGAGTCTACCTCCAAATTTTGGTTAACTAAAAGAATTGCTTCAACCATTGATAGTTGATTGCATCCTTCTCCAAGTCATCTTTCATCTTCTTTACTTGTTGTAGAGCCTCTTTCAGATCCATTTTCTCTAATGGCAAATCACAGAAGTCCTTAAGAAACTGGTGAGCCCTGGCTGCACCCCCAGACATATCATCAGGATCATACATTCTTGCTCGTTTCAACCTCACCTACAAAAAATTTGAAGGAAGGTGACTACTATAACTCAACTAAAACCTTCAGATAATGACATTCTCTTATATTCATTCAGTTGCTCCTGGTCAAATCATATCATGGTAAACATTTCAAGAAACATCTATTACTTTACCAAAAGGTTGATTCCTGTCATTCCAAATAGGTGATAAAAGCAGAAAACATAAAAGATCTTCAACAACATAATGCCAAGACCACTGTCATGATACTTGCATTGATGCATCTCGATGTCACTATCATGCAGTGATGCTATGGGCCAAAATTATGTCTCAAACGTGAATCAAACAGGATTCAACTAGAGGCCTGTAATGATATCAGTTCAGTCTCCTATGATCAATCCAACATTCAATGATATCAGTTCAGTCTCCTATGATCAATCCAACATTCATATAGATGTGCATGTTCCCCAACCTCATTTGAGATGATCGTTGTGGGTGAAAAATCCTCCAATTCATTTGCTTTTTCTCGAGCTAGAGCAACTACACTTTCAGGAAAGTTTGCAAACTCTGCAACATGAATGCCAAAACTCTGATCACAAGCCCCTGGCTCAACCTGCAAATATTGACAAATGATGAGGCATTAGGGGATAGACTTGTTCAAAAGCCACATAATATGCATAAAATTATACAACATTCAGTCACTAACAACCAATAGATCCCAAAGGAAAGAGAATAGTCTCCCAAATACAGCATCTTAGGAAGTATTGAAGGGCATGATACTGCTAACACTTAGACAATGACAAGTACTTTTAATTTCTCCAAGTTCATATCTCATATCCATTCAATAAACAGTCTTCAATCTTATCCTTTCTTTTTCACTTCCATGTTTGATCAGGAAAGTGAAGAAACAAATTATAATTTCATGCAGCTTGATCCCTGTTTAAAACACATTTCTTCACTTTTGTTACTCAACTTGGTGTGAAATTTGAGATTTCTTCATGCTGACAGCAAAAACAAGCTCAAAAGTAAAAAGCTTCTTATTGAAGAACTGAAAAGAAGCCAAAAGTTAAACTAAAGCTCAAGGTTTATGTCACGTCACCAACTAGCTAGGATAACCCATATGGAGGTAATAAGTTGGCCTGTTTTGTTCTACCAAAACTTACAGTTGTATTACTAATAACTGACGTGCTCTCCATCAATCTAGAAAACGTATATGTCAGTGCTTGGCAATATAGAAGGAAGGCAGAACTGAAGTTTGCATTTATATGAATAAATTGTCAAATACATTAGTTCATAAAGGATCATAGGTTGTAGGTAAAAAACAAGCGGAAAATGCGACTCAGAAAACATTGAAGCTAAAGTACATAAGTCAAGCTTTATCAATCAATCTATGTGCAGCTTGAAGCCATAGGCTAAATAACATTAGTTTCCTATGTAAATTTCCATCCATACCTTATATAGCATGGTAAGCTTTCGACTTGAAGCGTCAATGTGTGCACTAACATGATAATTTTCCACACCAACAATCCGTTTCTGAGGTGGTACACCTTCAGCCTTTTCATGAGCTAATGCAGTCAGTTCATGAAAGTGACTTGCAAATAAAGTAGGTGCTTTGATCTCTTGTATAATATACTCGCATATGGCCCAAGCTAAACCTAAGAACCCAAACAAAACATGATAAGTCTTCTACAATCACACATGCAAACTAGTTGCACCAACCTTTCCAAAGTTATCACTAAACAATACAAATAGGTTATCCTTTTCAAAAAGGTTGCAAATGAAAACTATAGCATAAGAAATTCAAAGTTTTCACTTCTCTAAATAACTGGGACATTGCCAACAGAAGCAAAACATATAGGCATGTGCAGGCAATTGCATAGATCACTTCATGAAGCAGAGTAATGAAATTGCACCCTATCAGTGGTTTTAGACCTTGTTAAGAAATTCTAGTATACTAAATGGGGCAGATTCAAGGCTGTGGCAACTGATTCCAGGACTAGTGTAGGAGTCTTGAAAATGGACTCTAATAAGAATAATATGAAGGCAGTTGAAATGAGGAAACCTACCAAATCCATCATATGTAGATGTTCCTCGGCCCAACTCATCAATGATTATTAGGGACTTATCAGTAGCTCCTTTCAGTATTGAAGCAGTTTCAAGCATTTCTTGCATAAAGGTAGAAACTCCCCGCAACTATAAAGAAGCTAGCCATGTTAATTAACTTCCAATAACAGAGAAGAAATGATAATTTGCATCATTTCCTCCCAACAGCACACTAAACAGGGTCGCAAAGGAAATGGTTTTAAGGCATGCCAAATCTGAATTTGATAGGTAAATAACACGTGCACAAAATTTGAGCATTGGCATGTAAAAGCAGAACCAGAACAAATTCTTCAAGCTGTTTACCAAAAACCAATGTTTATTTGCAAGTATTCAATAATACAATCAACAAAGTGGCTAACAAATCAACATTGCATCGACAAGATTATTTAAGTTAAGAAATTCATTTTTATGGGACAGGTAGAAATTTGAATTCTGAATTTTAGATTTTTAAGTAAAGAGCAATTCTTAGGACTGATTCCAAGTTCTTAGTCCAAATCCTATGAATGATTCTTACATTTATTACTCTTTTTGTCCTAAATTCTCAATCCCAAAATTCCATCAGCTCTAGACTTGATAACCCATTATTTCTTGTCATTTATTCTTGTCTTCTGTTCAACTGTCTTACATCAAGGACTTTTTGTACTATGCTCATAAAGTTAATCTAACTCAAATCCCATGCAAGAGAAAGTATCTGGGAATAGCAGTGCCTATAGTTCATTCGTGTCACTAGATTAGCACCATGGCTTGCCTTGGTGAATTTTCCTACAAGGATAGACTATAATAATACTCATGGCACCATGTTCTGAAAATTGATAGTCCACACAAATCTGTTCAGATTCTGAATGCAGGCATGCAACTCTCTTTCATGTTAAGACATGCTTTAGTGCTCTGCAATCCTTTCAAGCCACCAGTCTTAAAATTCAAATATTAGGAAAGAAACATGCTATGCGAAAATAAAGGGATGAGAGATAAAATTATATTAATCTCAAACCTGTCAAGGAATAAGATGGAATGAAATTGTCACGACATGGTTTATGAGAACAATAAGTTAAATTTAACTCTCCTTTGATTAAATCTTAAAGGTTATCAGAAGGAACTCACTTGGCAGTCTCCTGCGCCCACCCGAGCAAAAATGCAGTCGCGAATGGAAATGCTAGCTCTCTCACAAGGAATAAACGAACCTACTTGTGCCATCAGAATATTAACACCAACCTGCGAGAGAAGCTTGTATCAAGTTGAAATAACAAGAGCAAATGGTCTAAAACTGCACATCCATATGAATCATGTAACAAGAAGTTCAAATGGGTGTCGGTGCATCATATATAGAAATATGATGATATCAAGCAAATGAACTCCAACACAAAGGGCATCTTCTAAATTTCAAGTGAGATTTTTTAAGTTTTTCCTCTGGGTGATTCATTTAATAACATGGAAGCAGTGTTAATTGCACCAGTTAGCTCAAATACAATTATGACCACAAACTTCACAAACTTCATGTCTTTTAATGATGTGAGAGATAAATCAAAATAACTCCAAAGAAACATCAGTTAATTGAAGGTGTTGTGCATTAAAGGAATGAAAAATCAAACCTGCCGAATAAATGTGGATTTTCCGCCCATATTGGGCCCTGTGATTATTTGGAACCAGCTCTGGCCACGAACCTGTTTTGTGATGAAACAAAGTTCAGGAATGAACTTTAATAAGGCAAGAAGCACATGTGATCAATCAAGTGAATACTGACAAGTTTACAGTCATTTGGTATAAAGTTCACCCAATCCTGAGCTTCTACACAAGGATGTCTGCATCCTTCCAACACAATGTCTCCCTCATCCTATCATAGGAATTATAGTACATCATATAGTGAATAATTTCAAATTTTCTGCAAAGGGAAAGGGCGAGAGGCAAAGTTGCAGTAAAACTCTAGTAGAAAATAACTAAGGATTACCGAAGAAGTGACATCTGGTCTTGTGTATGGAGTTGGACAACTGGAAGCTAAATCAGCAAAACTAAGTAAGACATCCATTTCAGAAAGCTTGTTTGCTACCAATTCAAACACCTGCAATATGAAATTTTCAGTAATATCAAACAAGTTACAAAGGGTGGTGACAAAGAAGATGCTTTGAGGGATATATACCTCAGAGAAAGTTGCTGCAGTTTGCACAACTCGATTTACTAGCTCTCTTTGACAACATTTGTACTCCTCAACTACCTTTTGATACTGGTCAGTTAATTTTTTCAGCTTACTGTTTGTAAATTTCACTCCATCTTTTCGGGTTTCAAGGACAATAAATTGGGTCGTGAGTTTTTTCCTTACTTTTGGTTCCTCCTTCTTTGTAATTCTGAATACATGCCCAAATTGTGTTCCTTTATCTAGCTTTAATCCCTTTTCTAAAGGAAGATCAAGATCACAAGCTGTTTGCTTATGTAAATTTTGTATTTTCTGCTCCAGTGACTCCTGCTCATTCTTTAGAGTAGATAGTGAAGGATCATAACCAGATGAAATCATGTACTCCCCATTCTCAAGTTGATCAAGGTCAACAGAAATCTCCACAAGGCCAATAAACTTGTTCAAATGGTCATCATCAGTGAAGGATTCCAGGGGATCCAAATACCTTTTTTTAATTAAAGATGAAAATGGTCCGTTGTACTGCTCAAGAGCACTTTTAATGCTCGGAAGTCTTATACTAGACTGCATCCAAAAAGATGTTTCAAGTTAATGGCAGAGATATTTTCATTTAAGAAAATTGACTAAGAGAGTAACTGAAACTATCTGGATGATATGTGAATTGTCATGCAATTGCACAAAGAAAGTAAATATGCTGAGACTGCTCAAATGAAGTAACCAGCATGAAGAACTAGTCAATATCAAGAAACTACTGTAGAGAGCATAGTTCCAGAAAACATTAGCAAATTTACTGCTCAAGATCAGTGAACATTATACACTTCGCCTTTGTGAGAATATTATTTTAAAGCAAATATAACAACTATCTAACTGATAGCTAGGACAATGAATAAGAAAAATGAGAAATGTGAGCTATTTTACTAGAAATCTGCAATAATACAATTGCAGTAATTAGCAAATGATTTGAAAGTTAAGAGTCAAATTCCACCTGATAAAGTTTCACAACATGCTGCAGACCAGCTCTCCCATTCTCAATTTTGTGCATTAACCGTTCAATATCTGAGATCCTCTTCAGATGTTGCCTCAGATCTTGGCGAAGTGCAGCATCCTCTACAAATGTTTGCACCAAATCCAGCCTGCAGTTTATTTCATTTACATCTAATAAAGGCTGTTTTAACCACATATGGAGCAATCTTTTTCCCATTCCAGCTGTACATGTTCTATTCATGAGGCCAAATAAACTAAAATTTTTGTTGGCATCAGTTTTGCTTTCAAGAACATTCAGTGCCCGCATTGCAGCAGCATCCAGTCTCATGTAGCTGTCGAGATTGTACGTTCTGATGGTATAGTTTCCATAATTTCTCTCATCTGCAAGTAACTCCGCATAAGACAGTAATGCCCCTAAAGCAACAGCAGCAACTTCTAACCCTGAAATCAAATCTTGGGTGGCTTCAATGGAACCTTTGACAAGCCTTGACAGATCCGGTACCAAATCCCTTGTTTTGAATTCATTTTTCTTTCTCTCTGTCACCATCACACCACATCTGGTTAAGGCATCAAGCAAAGCTTTAGATTCATTGGATTTGCTAGTTTGCATGGGCAAAAGGCATTCCTTGCAACCAACAGCAACCAAAGCTGATTCCACATTTGTGAAGTGGCTATCATCAAGAAATTCAGCCACCCCAATAACTCGTTTGGCCAAATCAACATAACTTAACCCAACAGTGCACCTCTTTTCATGGAAATTGGGAAATAAAGAAACAACCACAGGAGAATCTTCCATCTCATTGTTGGCAAATAAAACTTCTTCAAAACTGCCTAGATTTCCAGGACTCCCACTTTTCACCAATCTCCAATTTGAACCACTACCCTCATAGAACTCAAGAGTATGGTCTGTTCTCTCCAAAAGTACATCTCGGGCAATTGTTTCAAACATGTTCTTACTAATGCTCACACTGGAAAGACCATCAGATCCACTGCCTAACATTCGCAAGGCAGTTGTAGTATGATAATAGGTCTGCGCAATAAATGTTGCATTTTCTCCATGAGCTGTATAATAGTCCTGCATATTCCGAATAGCATTCACACCATTTAACAAGGCCAAACAAACACCATGAAATTACAAAAGAACAAAAAATTATGGATAATTTGTAAGTAATCCTACTCTACTGAAACCAAGGGGGGAAAAAAAGAAAAAGAAAAGGAAGCCTTACATAGAAAAACCCATTCCTCGTGCATAAATAAAATCCTGGGAGACATTACTAAATGAATACATCATTCACCATATTTTACTAGCGGTTCAAGTGATTTACATCATGCAGCCATATAGGGCTCCCAGAACGAGTTCCTATTGAAACTTCACAATGGAACAGTTTAACTGTCTAAATTAAAACTTCTCTAAAATGACATTTTCTTTATTTAATATGAAGTACGGGGTAGCTAACATTCAAAAGTTTAGTGTGTCTCTTCAGTTGAAGTTAGAAGTAGTGTTGGTTGTTGTCTGGTTTTTTATTTGTTTTTATTTTTTTGATAATGAAATTACTAATCCGTCAATATAATGAACAAAAAGACAGCTTCCTGACAAACTTTCTTCGTTGATTTGTATGTTGATAGGCATGAATTTTCAAGGTGAATATGCCCAAAAATAATTGGTCATGATTCCAGGTCGTAAAAAAGGATGAGGCTTGAAGCATACAACCCGGAATTTTTCTTCAGTTGTATCCAAAAACGGTACCTTATATTAACGTAAATAAATGAAATCCTCGAAATTAATGTAAGTAGGGTTACATGCTAACATGAGAAAAATAAGAGCTCCCATATTTGAAAAGGTTTAAAATGTTCACTAAACCTCACGTCATGAGAAGCTTGAGCATATTCATGAAGATAATGGAAGATTTATATGTCATTGGACAATATAGAATTGTTGAGCCAACACAACCAGATAAAGCAAGTGAATTATGGGCAAAGAGCATCAGAAAGCATGCTGACCCGTCTATCAAAGACCCGAATGGCCCTAGGATCCTGCAACATCCAAACAATTAAAATTTAACCACGCATAATCATTAAGACAAAAGACGAATGCTTGACTAATGGAAATGAAATATATATCCCCTCCATTTCACTCAAAAAGAGGATAAACAAATCCCATATCCAAAGCCAATTCGCAACAAAACCACTATAAATATAGATGCATCCAATTCCAACCCACAGAAACAGAGAAAGAGAGAGGGTTTACATGAGGTAGGGTTTTGAAGAAAGTGAGAAAGCCTTGAGCCTGCTTCGCATCTGGAAACACAATGCCATGAAACAGCAGATGTCAATTCATTTCTCAACCAAATAAACCAGCCTATGAACAACATCAATTATACATATAGAAGTCCGGATTTTTATTTTTTGGAAACGAATATTAGTGCTTTCACCTAGCTTCAGCTCAGGGAGCTTCTTCTGATCCTCAAAACTATCATCCTCCATTACAATATAAATCACTAATAAGGGAAGTTTAGGGTTTGGGGTACTCTTTACAGCGGACAAATTCGATATATATATCTATATATCGCATACACTGTAGTGCTGGTGGGAAGGGAGGACTGACTATGGCGGGAACGCCAGCGAGAATAAGGCGGGGTTTATGGCCAGTGCAACTGACGCGCCTAGAAGCCGAATTGGTTGGACTCCATTTATGTTTAGGGCCCGATTCAATTATCCAACAAAATTGTATAAAAGTATTAATTTAAATACAGTAGGTCACTTCTGACCCGTAAAATATACAAAAAGAATAATAACATTTGCAATAAAACAGCATATAATAAAAAGGAAGTTCCTATATTAAATTTTGAATTTATTATATTTTTCTGTATTCCTTGGCATTAGCTATCCACTTTTGAATTAGAACTACACAATATGTACTCTTAGTTACATATATTTAAAGCAGTAATGTAAAATGTTATGTTAGTAATTATTTTCCATTGATCAATAGGGCACTAAAAACATTTTTTAGATCAATTGAATATTAATAATACAACAAAAATAAAAATTAGTCCAAAATGTACTCCTTTGTGTTAAAATTTAGACACCATATATTTATATTAAATTAGATATTTATTAGACTTTGATATGATGATTTATTTTTAAATAGAAGAGTCTGCAATCATTATATTTTGAATACATACCGGATAAATCTTCGAATTGACGCAATAATCTACAAATCACGTTAACCGGATACTCTACATTAAGCAAGCCCTATATGACATTCAATCAAGAGAGTGTAGGATTATATGTCAAAGTATAATTAGGATTTATATTGATATTTCTATTAAACTTGTGACTTATACTTTCAAAAGTAGATTGTAAACATTATCATTTGAAAACTTATAATTGGGTAAGTAATTTTTTCAAATATTTTTATTAAGTTAAATAACATTTTTATAGAAATTTATTGTAATCTAATATGGCAACAATTTTATATTATACTCTGATTATAATTTCTTTATAATTTATTTTTAAGAATAAAAGACATAGATTTATACATAACTTGTAACTCTAAAATAATTAGGGAGAATTAATTATTATTAATTTAGAAAATTCTTTGTTAAGATAAACTTATGCTTTGAAAGTATTTTCCAAATTTTATTATTATAATTAATTATTAACGGTGGAGAACCATAGGCAAATTTCAATGCACAATTCTCTTTATTTTAAGAAGGTAATGGAAGGGTCATTAATTGTATACAATATTAGGCAAAGGCAAACTTCAATGCACAGGACTCCTTGCTTTAGAGGGTCATCAATTATATATAATATTCGTTTTACATTTTACAATTGTTTCTATCATACGATTAAGTAATCTTCGGATTATAAAGAAATAACTTTACTAATTACTTCAAGAATTGTCTCAAAAGAGAACTAACCTGATTTAACTTAAATAAACTATATATTAATTTTATCTTCTCTGACTAGACCTATATGTGATGAAATGATTAAAGAACCTAATCATTCACACACCTAGAACAATTTATAAAAGAAAAGACAGTTTAATTAAGTAAGACTTGATTGAAGTAACATGAAAAATTATATATCATTTTGGTATAATTAAAGCTTGATTAAAATTAAACTATAATTAAATTAAGAAATTATTATAAATCTTGTTATAAGTAGAATTAAGTTTTAAAGTAGCTAACGCTTATTGCCTAATTCACTCTACTATTTGTCAAGTTTTTTTTAGCTTGTTCATATAGATATCATCGCAAGCCCAACACGTACGCAATGATTCCAGTGAACTAGTTTTAGATAGAGTTTAAAAAGATAAGAAACAGATTACGGTAAGTTATTAATTTATTATTCAAACTTTATTATATTTTTATACATTAATCATGTTATATAATTTTAAGTGATCTTTATTTTTTAAAATTATATAAAAAAAGTTTTATACTTATTTCTTCGTGCACGAGATTGAATCTCGCATTGATTTTTTAAAAAATATATATATGTTATATATATAAAAAAAAATACCAAATGAATATTCTAAAATTTTTAATTTATTTAATA
>JANTNU010000006.1:26834038-26846073 GCA_024752395.1 Erythroxylum havanense
AACTTAAAAGAGTGTTATATATACATAAAAAGGAAACTTTCCTATTCCATTCGATTCCTTATCTTTTCCACGTACAGTCACTCTCCAGTCTCAGAGCTTTTGACGGAAAGGTTTGGAATCTATCTTACTCTCTGTTTCTACGGTCCTGAGAAGCGGTTCTGGAAATCTATAGATCGGTTCTGGAAATCTATCTTCTTTTTATTTTTATTTTTCACTGTTCTTAAGATATATCTACCTGTACCTACCTTACCTTGACAAACAACAACAAGCACTGAGAGAGTCCTGTGTCGCTCGTCAAAGCAAGGAAGAAGAGATAGATCTCACCAGAAACTAAGGATAGAAGAAACTCAGAAACAAGAAGAACAAAAATAGAAACCCTCAAGTGCCAATACCCTAATACTGAAGCAGATGTTGAGGTTGTAAATGGTTTTCTGGATTTGTAGCAACAACCAACCAAAATATGCTATCCAAATATCAAAGATAAAGAAATCTTTCTCTAAACCCCAAGGACGCATATATCAATAAATTCAGAAGAAATTCTACTGTCTTCCGTTTTTCGAAAGAAAGAATTTCTATTATTGACATAAAAGAACCCTAAAAACAATTGTCGAGCTCTGATCATTCTCCACAGAGGAATAAAAAAAAACATAAAAAAATCTCAAATGAACAGCCAATCTTTCTTAGCCAAGAAAACTCAAGATTAATATGTGAAAAGAAATCGAATAATTTTCAAGAACCCAACGAAGGTAGTGAGAGAAAACCCTAAACTGGAAACAAGATTTTCAAGCGAGTGAATCTGACAGTCACGCGCACTTACAGGCAGGCGGAAAGATCTCTTGAGATCAAAGTAATTAACTTCAAAGCGGGACATACAGAGAGCTAGGAATCGCACTTTAAATTCTACTACCCCGTTTCCACATAAACCCTAGGAGAGAGATCTGGTAAAGGGAAAGAAAGATGAAGAGTAGAGAGAAGCTTCCTTTGGTAAATCAACAGTTGAATGGGGTTGATGTTAGTGGTTTGATAATCTTTTCGACAAAGGGGACGCCAAGAATAAAGAAAATGATAAAGACCAGTGGATTGAGAATGGCACTCTCTTTTTGCAGAAGATAATAAACATCGAAATGACGCTTCTCTCTTTAGTTTGTGTATAATATAGATAGGCAATGTACGATGTACAGCACTAAGTTTGAACGAAAATTACCAACCTCTCTTCCTTCATTCAACGAATCTGAGTCTGAGTCTGAGTCTGAGACCATTTTTCATTTATATCTATTTTAATAAAAAAGATCCACCCAATAGTTCAACGTTAATTCCGTTATTTCATTTAAAATGCTTTGATTGCAATTGATTTACACCTGTTAAATCATAGTCCTAATCAAATAACTCTTTATGCGTAGTTAATAAGCTGCAAAAGTACAGCAAAAATAGTAGTGCATCTACAATCCATCTGCGGAAAAGGGGACATTAATTCATTACTTCGCAATTAAAACCTATCGGATGATCATGATCCTCATCCTACAACTAATTTAATTTTTTTCATATCAAATATAAAAAAATTACTTTGATCCTTTAATAATTTGACTTTTGTAAATCACAGTTAACCTAAAATTAAAGATAAAGTAAATAGCTAGCATATATAAATTAAATAACATTATTTAAATAATTTTCTGAACCTTAGTCATTTTTGCTTTGTATAATGTTCTTTAAGACTTAAAATTTGTATCAGTTCATGAATTTATAACCTTTTGGAAGGTAAGAACGATGGCAAAGAAATGAAACAAAACCTGTTGGACCCAGACCTACGCTTAATATATAAATCTGGACCACCCCAAAAATCTCAAATCCTATCCAGCAATCTAATTACATATGCATATTAATTTTGGGTAAAAAGAAAACATTGGCAAGAACGAAGGGCAAAGATCTTAAAATAAAAAAAGGAACTGGAGATTTACACCTGCCCACTTGCAGAGCCCAAACCTTTTCACTAACAGAGGATCCCAAGCATTTCGCTTCTCGCAAGGGGAATGTACGACAAACTATTTACAGTAGAATAGAGAAAAATCACGGGATCTCAAGAATTCGTGTCATTGTTACCAAGGGGCTTCCTTATTGGAGCCCAAAGATTAATTGATTTTCAAGGCCTAATATTGTATGAGTACTACTCTAAATTAGTGGCTGTAGTAGTTATGCACCAACAGGAAGGCAAGTGAAGCCCTTCCATCCAATTATTAATTAAAAGAATGATGATATCTTCAAGTTGACCACAAATTCAATTAATCTTACTAGTCATTTCGTAGATAAAATTGCATCAATTTAATATATAATTAATATATACATATATATATATTAGTGGGCTAAAAAAAGTTGATGAATCTTTTACATACCTTGAACTACTGTGGACAAAAAACATAAGCTTCATCCATATTCATCGGTTATTCCACTCTCTCTTCCTTCACCAAGATGAGCATTTATATTCTGAAAGAAGAAAAGAAGAAATTTGGTATTAGACAAGTACGTTCGCGTTCGAAATTGGCTCGTAGTTATAACCATATTAATGACCTTAAACTTTGAAACTTTGATGATTGTTGCAGCCTGAGGGTTTCATAGAATACTAACAACGATGTTATTGTATTGTTGTTGATACGCAAGCGCTACCCCTGGCCTCATACCACAAAAATGAGTGTCTTGTGATACAAATATACAAATATGCATGCAATTCAAGCACCGTACCTAAGAGGCTAAGAACAACAACAAAACGCTTGAAAGAAAGGAGATAGGAAGAGAGACACTGAATCAAACACACAAATGGCAGTAATTTGTACCATATAGGACCTTGGTTTGTTCTATCATTTATAGCCTTATATTCTTGAACTTCAGACATTTTTTTTCTTCATTTTGGGAAGAAGAAGACAAAAGGAAGATGGGGACAAAAGCTGATATAGTATAATAGCGATAAATTCAAGGCCGACTCGAACTCTTACAGGTATGCCAGAAAGCTTCTAAAAGGCGAACGAGGAGACGAGTGGAGAAAAACGAAAGATAACGCAATAATGAAAAAGCAGTATGTATATATGAAGGTTGCATACCACCACACCAGCTACATAAGTAGAGCGTATTACATAGGCCTATGTGGTCTGTATATTACGTAATCTACTTGGCCAGGGTTAGGTTTGTCAGTGATTGGTGTGTACTTGTAACTTTGCTGAGTTGCTCGAACAACACCTTGCATGTGGGGGCTGCCTTAGCTTGTGTTATTTAATTCAACGAAGCAATAGGATCCGTAATTTTCAAGCTTTTGCAATGTAGCTTTCATCTTTTTAAGTTTTTGGCTGGGTCAAGTCGCACTTTCTAGCTAACAACATTGGAAATATTAGATTTAGTAACTATAGCTTAGTCCTTGCATTTTCCAGTTGTAGTATTTATAACTGTGGTACTGCTTGCCGCGACTTTTAACTTAACAGACATAATATTTATAACTCATCCACTACTCTTGCATGCATTTAAGGGGAGACCGTCTTTTTCGGGGTGATTGTAACGTCATTTCTTTGTTATTGCCGTTTGCTTCTTTAATTAACTAACTTTTTCTACTAATACCAATTAAGCATGATATTTATGAATAAATGAAAAAATATAATCGAAAAAGTATTAAAATTGAAAATTAAAAATTGATATTTACATATTTTATTTTAAAAAATATTGAATAAAGATTGATATTAACAAATTGTAACCGAAGGATTTTTAAACATTAACTAGCACAAATGAGCTTATTAGCGACGAATTTAAGCGTCGTTAAATATTAAAAAATTGTGTCAAATAATAATTTGCGATGAAAAACAATCGTTATCTTGATAGTCGTCAAATCTAAGTAGCAAAATAATATCCGCGACATTTTTGTGAAATCGTCGCAAAAAAGTTTTGGATACACAATCCATTTGTCGGTTAAACATATAACCAACGAAAACCAAAAACGTCGTACATAAAAATTTATGATGCATATGTTTTGTAAAGAAAAAGTTTTTACTTACAAAACCGTAGTTGTACGTAATTGTTTTTAACTACGATTTTGTTTTTGTAATAGAATAGTTTTAGCTACGTAATATGCATGACATATGTTGGTCGTGATGAAGATGCATTCACAGGCTTAGGGCCATGTCCAAGATTTTTGATATATTCTGATCTTGTACTAAAGGTATTGTTGCAAATGTTATCGACAATGGGCTGATTCTCTTGAGACAATGATGTCTACAACAACTTCTACATTTTATCATACAATTTAAAGTACAAAATCGAGTGAAGTAAAAAATTATTACTTAGTATTACATAAAAAATAAATTGTAATATTTATTTTTTTGTACATATATAATTATTTTGTGCCTTTTCATGTGTCTAGCCTTTATCTTTCTTGAAGTGTGTTAGCTTGTACAATGTGATCTTATCACACTCTTGTCTTTGGAATTGAATTTGACTCTGTTATATGAATTTAAAAATTAGAAGATAATAGAATTTATTTTATTAAGAAATGGAATAATAAGTTGAAAATGTTACCCTTACAAATTATTCTCGAACGATAACAAATGATTTGGAGTCAGCGTTAAATTTACTTTAATAATTCTTATTGTTAAAAACTTATAAATAAATAAATTAATTTTTGTAAATTAATCAATTTTATAAATAAGATAAATAAATTAATTTTTATTTAGAAATTTCTTTTTTAATTAAAATTCAAAATTTTCGATATAAAAAGATAACCTTCTTTAGTCATATTTTAAATTCTTTAAATTTTTTTATTATAATTAATTTTATAATAATTTAATACTAATTGAACTTTTTAAATATTAAATCTTTTATATAATTATACCAATTTATAATTCAATTCTTTAAAGATTGATTTAATTACGCGTGGCAGTATGCTAAGTTGAGAGATCCGTAAATGAGGGAGGATGTGCCCTGTGTGTGGTCATACGTTAGTGATCATGGCAAATGTCTGTAGAAGTCCGTACAAGTATTACGGCGTGCGCCGTGTGAAGTTCTTTTTCTGTTCTGCGTGGCACTCAACCAAGGGCAAAATACAAGGAGAAAAAATAAACATGGTACAGTCTGTTGGTCACATTGGCATATAAAGATCATACTCGGGATTAAAGTCTCAATAATGAAAAGAAGAGTTTTCTTTAGCAATGACCCACAGACAAGAGGAGAATGTTAATCACCACTTTTATATTTTAATCCTCCAATAAGTTTAAACTGTAATAGTCCATCTTTTAATCAATTTCACATCATTCCCTTTTGAGTTGAGAGAGAAAAGTTTGAATAATACTTGGAAAGTTAGTAAATAGTCTCCTCCATTTGAGAATTTCAGACTAAATTCTCCAAGTGCAAAAGCAGGTGATGACAATCTTCCAAGTGATGGTGACGCTATTTCGTAGAAGCTACCGTAAAGTGAGCTATAACCCAAGTAGGAACGCACTTATTGGCGGCAAGCAACCTAAAGTTTTGACTTTAAGAATAAAGTAGCAATTCCACACAAGCAATTAGTCCGGTTCACCTTTGCAATAAAGGTTGCTCATTTGAAATGAGCACACATAATTTCTGACCGGTTTATTTCATTTGCGAGTGTAGGAGGGATATTAACCAGCGTTGTTCATCAAAATATAATGGTTAAGTAGCCCCCAATCTTTTAAGGTTCTCCCGTAATCAGTTTTCAAAGTATTAGAGCATGTATCGGCGACCTTCACGTCCTTGTAATGGATAAGAAGAACACTCTTAGAAAAGTGCTTTTGAGAATCTCGAACGCCAACCAAGGATTATCTCAAAAAGATACGTAACTCTCCGTAACGTAGAACCAATTAAAAACTTATAAATTGATCAATTGATTAGAGATGGGATCTTGATTGTTCTTTTTTTTTTTTAAGTAATAGTTTTAAGTGGTTCATCCCAACCATATTTTAGGCATAAGAGCCTCTTTCAAAATGAGTTTAGTTATATAGCCTATCTCAACCACCATTTACAAAGAAGAGCAATCTTTTTTAAAATGAACATTTGCGCTCCCAATCATCCTTTTTTTTTAAATTGTTCACAAAATGTCGTAGAAGAATTTCAACTATAAGAAAGTACCTTTATGTCATCCACACTCAAACTAATTCTTGCCTAATTCGTAATTTTTAATAGCTACATATATGAGGACATATTGGAACTCACGATTTTATTTAAACTAGAAAAATTCTTTATCAACTTACCTCCATTCTCAAATTCCAATCTTCCATTTCTGTTTCCATGCAATGAAGTTTTATCATGTCATATCGCGTAATATATCTATAATCATAACCAAGAGTAATATTTTGACAATAAGAAAATGTTGCAACTCAAATGAAGCGTCTCGCTTGTTAGTATTCCTAATTTATCAGTAATCCATATAAGCTTGTCATCAGAAGAAGGCTTGATTATTTGAATGTTCAACAAATTCCAATCAACTTTTAGGTGTCTTTGGAAAGAAAGTAACCAAAATAAACTCATTTGAATAGTTGTACTAACCCACCACTTTGTCTTCTCTAAGAAGCTTTTATTGTTGCGTTATTCAAATAAAAATTTACCACTTTAAGCTAGCTAGACAGGAAGCTCGTTGCATTAGTTGAATGGTAATTCATATTCTAGGCGCCCCGTTTTCCTCTGGAAGCAAAATCCAATATGTTATAGATACTAATGAATTTGAAATGCCATATGAGATAATTTCAAAAAAAAAAAAAGAAGTAAAAGAAATGCCATATGAGATTGTTCGGTGGGTGGATGTTTCAAATAAAGAATTCAATAAGTTCATGAATTTAAAAGACATTAAATTCTAATTTTCCATGAAGATTTACTATATTTTAATAACATCGTATTATCGTAATGGTTATGAAACATGACAACTGGTGCTATATTCATTACATTTTAAATTTTCAATTCACTTAAATTATATTATTTTGGTTCTCTATAGGTTTTGACTAAAAGTACAAAACGATGGGTAGGTGTAGTCGTGAGTGCGCATCCAAGTAAGTACTCAAATCCATAAACATGCATGTGACAGAATGAGTCTTATAATTTTGACCGATACTTTATAGGGTTTGACCATGGCGTAAATCACAAAACTAGGCCCTTTTAAGAGATTTTTCCCGGACCCGGAGCCCAAGGAATATGGTGATCAAGATAAAAGCTTTGAATAAGATCAGACTGAACCCAAATATCAATCTTTACAAACAAACGCAAATTAATTGTGGAAGGTAAGAATGTATTTGACTTTGTTAATTTATTTTGACTAATCCTTCTAATTAATTATCATAAATTAAAATTACAAAGGGCATGGTTTTTGACTTAAAGAGTCCATGTACATGGAAGTGTCGCAGTCGGCAGTACCCAAAGCAAAAATACAAAGGAAAAGATGAAAATGAACGGTGCCCCCATAATCCACGCCGATCTGATTGATAAGAAAACAAAATCTAGATCTATTTCTAGTTTCGTGCATGCTTTGCTATAAACTTAGATCCGGAATAGGTTAGGTACGCAGTACGCACTATTGTTTTGTAGTAAGTAGTCATAAAATCTACGTTGCTAACCTATACTCGATAGAAATGCATAAAAGCTCAAGATCTTTTTGACTGTTTTTTGATGATCATGTAAATTAAATGGAAGAAGAGAATTCAGTCAAAAGATGAAGATCCCACGGAAACTAAATTGCGATCCGTTAATTCCGTGATTCAGATCCCCGTATCTTTTGCTATATTTATTATTTAGTACACTTCTGTATTTGTCAGTGCTCTGTACATATTCACTTTTGCATGCCAGTCTCGATCATATGGGTAGGGTAGGGGCTATATTTGAAGATTAGGACCTTAAACTTCTTACTCTTCTCGATTTGAAGGTTAATCGAGAAGACCTTGATTTGAATAAGTGCCTTAACAAGAGTGCTGCTACGTTTAGTTGGACTCTGGATGCCCATGGAGTTGAGGGAGAAGAGTAGGAAAGGGCTTTGATTGGGTCTAAGAGATTCATTCAAATTGAAGACCGATGAGAATCAAGTCCAGTTAAAGATCACACCCCAACTTGAGTGAAGTGCTGCCATTCAGTTGGAAAAGACCAATGATTTTGTCTAAGCGTTCATTGAAGCACAAAACGCAGATATGGAGTCGTTTGAGAACTGATTACTTTTGGCCATCTGATTTCTCTTTTCTGGTTTCCCTGTCGATCATTTAGTGCTAGTTACTCCCATCGTGATTTCAACGATAGCAGCTTTTATTGGTGCCTTCTCTCCCCATTTAAGCCAATTAATGAACTAATCCCAATTATGTCGATCATCGTGCTAGTTACTCCCATCATTATCCACGATAGCAAGCTTTCATTGGTGCCTTCACTCCCCCATTTTAAGCCAAGTGCTGAACTAATCCCAATTATGTTAGATGTTACTCGTAAAATATTCAGATATTAGTTACGAAAATAATTAACTAAAGATAGATAGTATATGCTATAAAAATAAATATTCAAAACAAATTAAAATGTAGGTTATAGTTGATTTGATTCATCTATAAATACTCACCTATCTTCTTATTTCATGTCTCAAAAAATAAATATATGCATCGAAGAATAGAGCTTGTGAGGATCTTAATCTTATAAGTTTTAATCTACAAATTGATATTTATAACTTATGATTTGTGAATGATTGAATTATAACTCATATTTGTATTTATAATAATATTATGTCTCACTTCCATTTTGAATTGGCAAAACAAGAGCTTCATGTGAGTAACTGAAGCCCACCAATTTCTTTCAACTTTAATTGAGTTATCATCTTGCTCTATCGACTTAATTATTCTAATATGTGATATCAATGGCTAATTAGGGTGTGTTTATATACTTATCATGTGCTCTATGATTATCATTATAAATAGATACGACACATCAAGTTAGATATTATCACCTTTGAAAGTATCATGTACTATTTGTTGGACAATCATAACGATATCAAAACATGCACGATGGAATAATTACAATAAAATTTTTTATTTGATTTTTCAAAACATAAAACCACTTAAATTTTATAAAATGATTAACATATAAGTTATAATAAACTATTAATCTTAGTTCATATCTTATTTTAAAATTTGATCATTTTTTTGTCATATGTCTCTTACCATTTTTGAAATCAGTTTATCTCAATCACTGTAATGTCACAAGTATTTGGTCTCTAATGTATCCATAGAGAGGGTTTGACAAAGGGTGTTGACTCCCTTAGAATTTAAGCCTATTTATAATAAGTTTTAGACATTTTTAGTAATTTAATTAAAATTAAATTATAATTTTCAATTAAACATTAATTAGCATTATAATTAATTATAATTAAATACAAATCATATCTAAATAAGATCTAACATTTTTTATTGATTCTTATTTATTAAATATTACATATTTAATCATAAAGTTTCTTAAACTTTACAATTAAGTTCAGTTTGATTAAAAATATCCTTATTTTCTTCAATTAAATCTATGTGTATGGACTATTAAGTTCCCAAGCACGCTGACTAATCTTTCTGTGTATGATTTTTTTAAATATAATTTAAGTCTCTTATCATATAATATTTCGATTAGACATAGAGCATGAAATTATTGTCTACTCTATTTTGAGTCCAAACATATTAACTCTCCACCATTAGTAATTGATTTAATTAATGACATTTGTAAACTACTTTTCAAAGTATCATTTTACCTTGACCAAGTTTTTCCTGAATCAATAATAATCGAGAATAATAAAACATTTTTTCTAATCACTTTAGGGTGATGAATCATGTATTGATCACTCAACTATCTCTATATAGATTATGCTATATCCAATGACTACTGCCTAAACTATCCTTGATTATAATAGGTCCTAAGTAGTATTAAAGCATAACAATCTCCACATAAGATAATTTTGGAGATCTAAAGTCAAATGACCCCTTATATAATCATAACAATGTGAATTTTTATATACAAACAAGTGATGTTTCAAATGGAATTCTTGTATGAGTTTAGTTCAGTGAACTTGTTCTCTAACAATCACTCACATATTTATTTAAGTATCTTCATACTTTAGTCTATGAGATCGGCTATTTCCTTTATAATTAAAAATATAACGTGTTTTGTTCTTTTTACGCTTTACTAATGTTCAATCTCAATAGAATAATTATTAGGAACAATTTAAGGAAAATAAATGTAAAGTCCCGTTCCCATACTAGGGATTAAAACCCTAAAATTTGGTACATGTGAGATCAAAGAAACTTTAAGAAAAATGCATTTCATGCTCATGCATAATGTTAACATACACATACGTGAATTTGATTATTGCACACATTAAAATGATTGTACATACATTCATTAACATTTTTCAGGTATAATTGATCTATAAATGTGATTATATTTGGAATTATGGATTATATGTGTCAAAAATTAATTTGGAGAGTATATTTATTAACTCAAAATTTTTGGTAAAAATTTAAAAATTTTCTAGAATTTGAGCATATTTTTGGACTAAAAAAATGCTAAGTGACAGAACAATTGATAAATATTGGTAGAAACAAATGTTAAATGGCAATGGAAATTTTTATATGTGACATTAAGATTTAAGGACAAGTGTTATTAAAAATTGGGAGAAAATTGGAAACAAATGACTAGTTACTATAGTGGACCAAATGGAATGGTCTTTCACCATGATTTCGTCATATGTTTTCTTCATTTTGTCCTTCTCCCTTCTTTTCTCTCATCCACGACACACACTCTCACCCACCTTCATCAATGTTAAATCTTACTTTCACTTTTTACTCGTTACTTTCATTTTCTTTGTCTTTTTCACCTTGTTAAGAAAAGACCCAACTTATTCCTCCATAAAAGTTGATGATCGTGGAGAGGAAGGAGTTAGGGTTTAATGTGATTTTGAAGATCTTGAAGCTAACTCAAGTAAGTAGCATATTGTTCCTTATGATTTGTTGAATGAGATATGTATGATGATGGGTTATATGATCGCAAAATGGTGCTTTATATATGATGGAATGTGGTTGATGAAATGAGCACATAATTGTCTTGCCTTTACATATATGATGATTGAAGTTCATAAGATGTTGTAGTGATGATCTAGCAATAAAAGGATCGTCAAAATGATTTAGAAATTGTGCAAAAAATTTAACTGATAAATGGAGTTTTCATGTTCTATTTTTGATGGATAAAAATTTGGATCATTGATTATTTTAGATATGGATTGGATTAAGATTTGAAGTTAGAAAAAAAAGCAAGTGTATTGTCTTGAAAAGGGAATAACTAGGATGAAAGTTTAGAGACAAAGAGACAATGGTGTTTAAAATGTGCTGGAATATGTTGTTGGAGTTAAATAAATATAATGCCCTGGAAAGCAAGTGTATTTACATGTAACTTTATCTTCTTCACTTACAGTTTTGTAATGAAAATATTTATTATTAATAAAACAAAAGAGTTTGGTTTTATTTGTGTGAGCATTATATATCTAGTCAAAAGATACCAAGATTTTTTTGGAAGTAATATACATATATATGAGATGTATGGGAAACATATATATTATAAGAATCTAAATTAATTGATTCACAGTTGAATAATCAATTTGGTAGCTTTATTATGGTTTAGACTGTAGTATGGCGATTTATCTCCATATAAGTAAAGGAGTTTACTTAAAGGGAATGATGAATTTCATATCATAATAGTAGTCGACTATCAATAATGACACTATTAAATGAATCTAGAATCAAGTATGTTTTCAAGAATAAAGTGGGTCGTTGCTTTAATCTTGAAACATACAACTTAAGCATTAGCTTATTATGAACTAGAATCTTGATGAGTGGTGAACTCGTATGTGTTTCATTATAATTCTTGATATATTCGGAATGAATTTTTATAGAGTATTAATCTAGTGTCTACATGTTGAAATTGTTAATTGAAACATGTATCAGGGAACATTCACTCAAATAAAGAGTTTATAGTGATATCATTACTTCTAGATGTTTTAA
>JANTNU010000006.1:26976576-26987228 GCA_024752395.1 Erythroxylum havanense
GCTTTATGGTTTTAAAATTTAGTGATTTTGATATTGCGGTTTATTTGTATTGATGCCATGTAGATTATAGAATTGATAAACGTAGTGCACCCTTATTGTGGGATATACGTCGGAACGACCCAGGGGCTCCCCGGTGTGTACCCTACGGTAAGGGGGTGCTACAAGTAATGCCTTGAAAATTTTAAAAAATCGCACGATCTACTCAAAGCTTCAAGCTCACTAAATTAATCTACATGGTTGGAAAGTGATGGGGGTGGGTACACTATGTACTCAGTGAGCAGGAAAAACATACATTGCAAATAGAACTCGATACACACTAAGACTGTGTAGATAACCTATGAAGTGAATATATATGACATACAAGCACATTGACCTAGCCTATGACAACGTATACTGGTTAGGAACCACATAGGCTTAACATATTAATCATTTATCTAGTAAACATAGGTTCCAATTCCAGCACACAAAAGTAGAAAAACATCACATGTATAAATAAAATCTTGTCATAAACAAATCTCATAATAAGTCAAAAAAATTATATCTATCGACACTAGTCAACCAAACTAGTATGCACACCTATCGATTCTCAGTGTTGACTCGACTTTCATCCATGGTAAGTTCAGACTATAGTCGACAAAAGCGTCATGACCCTAGGTGATGACCTCGTCAATGTCCATATCCTAGGTATGGAATTACCTGCAAGTCTCATAGAAAGGTGTCGATATAGGGACTTAAATTATATATACCAGCGTCAAGGGTAAGGGGTTACTTAATTTGTTATGCCTAGCACACGATTGGCCAATCGTTACCTCACCAGTCCTAAAAATCATAGAAAAATGTTAAGTACTAAAATCAAGTAAGACACCATGCCTTTATTTATTGGTCCAACCGATAAAATGGAACCTTGCAATGATTAAAAGCTAAAAGAGAAAGCATACACACAACATACATGACTCGATTATGTATATGAAAGTTCCAAAACATTATTTCATGCAATAGAAGTCATCTTTTCTAGTCCAAGTGCAAAGTTGTTAAAAAATGTAGTTTCAGAAAATAAAATATTGTCATTTGCACTTCATGTGTAGGTTTGTTGAAAACAATATTATTTCTCAAAATATGTAATGAAAAAATCAGTTATACTCTAAGTGCTAATAGTTATTCAAAACAATGTCATTTATTAATACACAAGTATACTAGCATTTATTTGAGATTCAATTCTACTATGTATTACCTAGGTTCAAAATTTGCATACAAGTCATCATGCATGTCTTGAGATGTCCTAATCCCATTTGACATATATGGTTTTCTCAAATCACCTCAAAAGAAGATGTACATTTCATTGACTTCATTAATCCTTGGTACGAGCTCCTTGATTCACAACTCCTGAGCCTTTATACATACAAATATATAATGTATTTACTGCTCAAACATGTATCTCATATTCATACATCATTACAACCAAAATCATCCTTAATCAATCATCTTAAATTTTATTCTAACATATGTTAATAGGTTAATAATTCATTTACTAATTCAACTCAATGTCTCCTCAATCACCAAGCTAACCTAACCTTATGTGCAATGTTTACATCCTTTTCTTCCTAATGTTCCTTTATGAACAAGTTCTCTTCTTTTAATCATAACTCTCTCTGCAAAAATCCAAATATGCTTCCCAAAACTATACTTCCATTAGTATTAATATATCTAAAAATTACGCAAACAATATCTCTCTTTAAAATATAATCTCCATCCAAATTATGTCTTATTTCTGGTAAGAAACATATTGGCAATCAATATATAAATCATTATCAATACATCTCCTAACAAAACTATTTCATAGAAGCATTAATAAGACATCAATAATCATTTTTCATGTTTTATACCTTCACTAATTTTTACTCTAAAGTCCTAAAAAATTAGAAAATAATACAAGGTTCCTAGATAGGGGTCTATCACAGGCAATATTAGGGAAACAAACATAACTTGAACTCTAATCACTATTTTATCAAGCCACTTCCACAGAGTAAGTTAAGACCTATATCTACAACTTTTATTCTTTGAGTTTCTTCAAATTCGTGCTCTAAGAATATGAAAGATAGATAGAAAGAGAAAGATGAAATTGAAACCAAAATTTCAACTTACCTTGATAACTTCTTTCCTTTTGCTCTTCTCTTCCCCTTTTTCTCTCTTTCTCTTCTCATTTTCATTTTTCTCCCTCTTCTAACCTTATGGCCGACCTTCACTCTCACTTTTATTTCCTTTTCATCTATTTTCTCTAGAAAATTTAAGAAGGTCAAACTAATCCCTTTGTCACCATTCCACTGGCCCATGTGTCACCATTCTATTGATACATATGTTATCCTTCTATTGGTCCATATATTACTATTCTATTAGTCCATATGTCACTTACTTTAGACTCCACATGTCACTCATTTAAGACTCCATAAGTCACTACTTGTAAGTGTTGGACCCCGTTTTCGAAGTCCAACTCTAGAACTATAAAATGTGAGCGTATTCCCTTGTAGGGTTATTTAAATGGAATCTAATTAGAAGCATTTCCCTTGAAGCCAGGTCTTGATTCTTCTCACTTGAAACTGGAAGGAGAAAGCCACCCACTTGGCCTTTCTTTTGCATCTCGTGGTTGATGGGTGGATTTGTTTAACGTGAACTCGTACTTTCAATGCTATCGAGCATTCTCATACCATCCCAAAAACTCCCTATTTGATCAACTGATATACGACAATCCATTCTTATAATTATTTCCTCAATCATTATCCTAACATGTCGCTCATTTTTGTTTTCTCTACTAAGAAAATTTCAAGTTCCATTCATGCCTAAATGTATTATAGAAAAGCATTGGTAAGTCAACTATTTATAATTGTACCTATTTTAGGGCAATAAACATAACTTTCTATAGAGATGTCAGATTAAGGTTATTCTAGGATAGTTTCGAAGAGATCTTCTAGATCTATAACTTTCATGAAGACCCCAAAAAGATATTTTACGATTTAGAGGGTCAAAATTGTGAATTTCTGAAAGTGTACAATGAAAGCACCAAAATTGACATAAACGGGCTAGTGGTCTTCCCAGAACCGAGAAGGCCCGTTTAACGCGACAAGGCTAGGGGTATTTCCAAACTCGAGAAGATCCATTCAATGGACTAAAGTTTGTCCAAGATAAAACTCAATTAAGAGCCTTCCCAAAGGTTTCGACATCTATCCTAACCTTACTTTCACTCTAACTTGTCCCAAATTCACTTCCCCTAATGCAACATCATTTCATAACAATTCAACTACCAATTTTATTTCATTAAACTCTATAATATCTACTCATATGATTCATCACTTACAAATAATTCTCATCATTCACAAATTCCTATCTTTCTTTCCCATAACATCTCACTTGTGTGTAACAACAATTCATGCTCAAAATTGCAAATTAATGTAGCTGTCCCGTAAACATCATGTGCAGCATCACTAAATTATAAAGAACATATCACTTAACTTTGATATCCAAAAATTTCATACTCTATATCATTGGAAAGCTAAGAGGATAAACAACTTTTAAGAAGACAATTTTCTCTAAACCAATCTAGATTAATACAGCTTTTTCCCTAAAGTCAGAACACAAATTTGACCCCTATGAAATGATATATAACCAATTACTTTCTTATCTTACATTTATATTTTGTTATGAGTAGAATTTATTATGTTTAGTATAGTTGATATTAAATTAATGAACCAAAATTTTCAAATATATACTAGGTTTACGCAGAGTTCTCAAAGTCGTAAGGAAAATTATATGTCTATTATGTAATTTTTTCTATTAATATCTATTAAGAATTTAGTGATAAAGTTTTAAAGATATGTCAATATCATATATATAATGATATTTTGAGTTGATTAATATCTTATAATATAGCACCCCCTTATCGCAGGATACACACCGGGACGTCTGAAGGTCATTCCAGTATATATTCTACGACAAGCGCGAGCTACTTTTGATCACTACATTCACTTCAAATGGCATGGTATCACAATTTACTTAAAAAGCATCATAAGAAGGTCACAATAGTTTAAAAACCTGAATTTTTCCTCATTTCATTTCACAAAAATCGAAATCTACATTGTCTTTCAACGTTTTCCATAGGTACAACATCAAACTTAATACAAAAGGGCTACATGAGAGAGGAAGGTATAAGCAGTCTATCTAAATTGTCCACAGATTCCAGCTGACCGACCTTTGAGCTATGACTCTTCCTGCCAAAACACAATCTATACAGCTGGTAGAGCCCCTTAGTAGCTTGAGTCGTCTCTTAGTCCTGACAAGACAACGTTGTAATTTTGGTGAATTTTGCGAACTTAATGAGATAACCATCATCGATAGTTCACTCAATTCATGCATCACACTATCACACGTAACATAATATTCACCTCATTGCATATTCATAATATATCACATCCCACGTTCAGAATAGTCATATCTTTCATACAAAACACACATATCAATTATAATTGCAATGCACATGAGAATCACTTTCATTTATTATTGTCGTTATGACCGAGTGCCTTTTTACTAGCTCATATCCCTTAGTGGATACCGAATTGTGTCATATAACGTCCCATATCCCTTAGCGGATACCAGGTACAATCGCACTCGAGCCCGAGGCTCTAATCACATTCTGACTCCGGTCATAACTTCCTTTATCTTGCATGCATTCATGTAATGAATGTTTGTCATAACATAACCTCGATTAATCACATAGATGCACATTCACATTTTAGACCACATTCATCGTCGGACCATAGTCTGGCATTTAGCAGAAGTGTTGAGCACACTTTTGCATTCATATGCATATTCACAAATTTGTACATTTGAAGCACTTATTTCGTCATGTTCACATACAAGAAGCACTCTAATAATTCATTCATACACAAAAATCACCGGACCTTCATTGTCCAGAATCAACACAATCAAGCCACATCAATGTCATTATTCAAAACATATTCTAAAACAAACAGTTGATTGAGTGAGACCGTCTAGATTACTCACAAGTTGTTTCCGAAGCTATTGCCTGGAAGATCCAACAATGTCTGGAGGTTGACGTTCCAGTTGGCCCTCTATAATGAATAATATACACAATATCACAACTTACACAATTATAAGTATTCAATAATGCACATGTATGGCATGAATTATGTACAATGCATGTTCATGACAAATCCTGGGTACTTAACTAACAATTTCTTCATCTCATTTGTATCCCCATATCTCTAGTTTACCACAAAACAAAAATTATCTCATTTGGATCAGTAGGGCTCCAGAAATCATCAAAATACCGAAGTATGTTCATTGGAATAACAACAGTTCATATTGCTTAAGAGCACACTCACTGCACCCATCCCACTCTTTACACTCAATCTTTCTCCATTCATTTCATATGGCTATGATTCTTGGTGAAGATGTATATCAATGTCTTACGAATTCAATGGTTTAAGAATCAAGTCATTTGGAGGTCTAGAGAAGAAGTTACGGCCAAAAGAATCCAACATGTTCATATCTTTACTCGTATTGTACATGCCTTGGCGCAATTGTTATAACTGTCACTATCGATGTTGGATTGACTTCATTTTTAGACTATTGGAAATAGGAGTTCTAAATATACAACTTTTATGAAGACCTTGAAGCCCAATTCTATCATCTGACTTCTGTATCGTCTCACTTTTGCATCATCTCACTTTCTTTTCGTCTTAGTTCTATCGTCTCATTTCCATCGTCTCATTTCTATCGTCTCACTTTCTTCCATCTCATTTCTATCGTCTCATTTTATTCCATCTCATTTCTATCCATCTCATTTCTATTGTCTCATTTTCTTTCGTCTCATTTTCTTCTGTCTCATTTCTATCCGTCTCATTTCTATCGTCTCATTTTCTTCTGTCTCATTTTCTTTAATCTCATTTTCTTCCATCTCATTTCTATCGTCTCATTTTCTTTTGTCTCATTTTCTTTCGTCTCATTTCTATCGTCTCATTTCTATCGTCTCATTTTCTTTCATCTCATTTCTATCGTCTCATTTCTATCGTCTCATTTTTTCCGTCTCATTTTCTTCCGTCTCATTTCTATCGTCTCATTTCTATCCGTCTCATTTCTATCGTCTCATTTTCTTCAGTCTCATTTTCTTCCTTAGAACATCTCCACTTATAAGGATCATAATTTTTGACTCTGATGTCCAAAGTTTTCATACTATATACTGTTAGAAAGATAAAAGAAAGATCTACAACTTTTCAAAGGCATCTTGGCTAAAATCTCTTTATATCAATCCCAAATTTGTCCCTAAACTCCAAAGACGATTTTTCCCTACATACACCAATGTACTGGACCAACTTCATAACTTCATAAAATTTTGAGACTTTTAAAGACAGAAATGAAATTCGATGTCTTCATAAAAAATGTATCCATATGTCTCTAGTTTAAGTCAAATCAAGAATCATCTCGTTTGGACAACAAGAGAAAACGTTATAGCTAAAAGACTGAAGCACTCTCAGTGAACATTTTTCTAGATTTTTAACGTTTCAATATTTTACAACACCCAATCGCTCATAGTCTTTCAAAACACTAAATTAACACTATAACTAGATTTTTCATCCCCAACAACATAGTATTTAAGAACAAATGCGTAAATGCTATTTTCATGTAGATGATAGTAACTTATCAATTTATTTCACAAATCCCCAACTCTAAGGGATTTCTTCACCACTTACTTGCTGAAAACTTCAAAATCTTCAAGCCCTAACTCCACGCGTTTCACGTACTTCACTGAGTACAATGACTAGCTTCTCATTTTTTTTCAGGGTAGAGGACACAAATGGCAAAGTAGGTTTGGTGAAGGAAAGGAAAAAAACAGAAGGCTCTTAGAAAGTATTTGATGGAAAATTTTGTGTTTCAAAAGGAAGTTAGAAAAAAGATGATAATAAAGAAGGGACTTGGACAAGACTTAACATGTCAACTCTCAAAGAATAGTAACCTACTTCTAGAAAGAGTACAAAAGCTTAAGTAACACTTGTCACTTACCCAACATCCAAGTTCTAACATAGTTTCTTTTGAAACTAACTCCCTTGACTGTCATCTTTACAATCCAACTATCTCCAAAACTTCTTTTAATTTCTTATTCCCTATTTTATGTATGTGTATATATATATTCTCAATACTCCATAATTTTCAAAGGTAACTCCTAAATTCACCAACATATACAAATACAATATTTCCACCAATCACTAATATTTCCAATGTAAAAACGTCCATAACTCTAAAAATTCATAGACCAATCCAATTATACCCGGAATTATTCATGAATGCATGTACAATTATTTTCATTAGCAAATTCATTCACTATTCATGTATAAGTGCATGGCCTTTTTATGCATGAACATGGAAATGCATCTCTAAATTCTCATTAATCACTCACATTTACTATTCTAACCCTCCCACAAGTAATGGGATGTTACATTTACTCTTCCTGATTCATCTAGTTTATGTTTTAATACCCATCTAGTTCCTATGATAGACTTATTGGGTGGTCTAGGAACTAAAGACCAAACTTTGTTCCTTGTAAATTGATTTAACTCCTCTTGCATGGCTAAAATCCAAGCTTCATCAATTTTCTTAGGTTCTAATTCAGAAACAAAAGCTACATTTTCCTCTCTTCTAAATTTAGACCTAGTTCTTACTCCTTCTGTGTTTAACCTATATTCAGGTTTTCTGGGTGAGAAGATTTGTATTAATAGTCTTTTCTGAGACTAAAATTATTAGAAATATCTTCTACCTTATTAGGTGGATCATCTGGTGGTGACATTTCTAGGTTATTGACTAAAGGAGCAGATAGAGTTTTATGATTAGAATCGTCTCTTCTATCTAGATGAGAATTATCATCAAATTTAACATGCATAGATTCTTCAACAGATTAGAAACAAGATTATAAACTCTATAAGCTTTAAAAGCACTCAAATATCCTAAAAAAATTCTTGAATTGATCTTAGAATCAAATTTATCCAATTTTTCTTTGGTATTCAATATAGTGCATTTGTAACCAAAAGGATGGAAGTAAGAGATATTTTACTTTCTTTATTTCCATAACTCATATGGAGTTTTATTTAAAATAGGTCACAAAAATACTCTATTTTGAATATAACAAGCTGTATTTACAGTTTTTGTCTAGAAATACTTAGGAAGATTCATTTCACATAGCATAGTCCTTACCATTTTCTGAATCGTCTTGTTTTTTCTTTCTACAACTCCATTCTGTTGTGGAGTTCTAGGAACAGTGAAATTATGAAAATTTTCATTCTCTTCACGAAACATTTGGATTTTTCATTTTCAAATTCTCCACCATGATCACTCCTAATTCCAGCAATAGAAATTCCTTTTCCATTTTGTAATTTTTAGATAGAACTTTAAAGTACTTAAGAGATTCATTTTTATGTGATAAAAATAGTATCCAACAGAATCTAGTGAAATCATCAACAATTACGAGATCATACTTCTTTCCTCCAAGACTTAGTGTTCTGGTTGGATCAAACAAATTTATATGTAACAACTCTAGAGGTCTAGACAAAGTTACAACATTTTTAGAAGAAAAAGATGTTTTAACTTATTTTCCTTTTTGACAACTCTCACAAAAGAAATATTTGTTAAAACTTATTTTTGATAATCCTCTTACCAAATCATGTCTAACCAACTTGGAAATATGTTTAAAACTAACATGACCTAGCTTTTTATGCTAAATCAGTTTTTCCTCATCTGTTGATATCAAACATGAAATATTTTGACTTTTCAAATCATCTAAGTTAATCTTATAGAGATTATTTTGTCTCTTGACAGAAAAGAAAATGGAACCATCATTGTGTTTGACTACACAAGAATTTTGATTAAAGGATACTTCAAAACCATAATCACATAATTGACTTGCATTAATTAGATTATGTTTTAATCCTTCAACTAGCAAAACATTATCAATAGACGCATATGAATCTTTACCAATGTTTTCGATTCTAACCATTTTGTCATGTTGGTTGTCTCCAAAAGTTACTGATCCTCCTTGCTTATTTTGGAGGTCTAGGAACATACACCTTCTTCCCGTTATATGTTAGGCCCCAAATTTTTTTTATGATGTCATTAAGCATGAATTTTGATAATTTTGTGTTTATGGCTTAGTTTGATTGAATTGGGTGTGTTAGTGATTAATTGGAGTATAATTGAGATTGAATATGGTTTAAATAAGGCATTAGAGGATTAAATTGTGTGAGGACATTTTGGGAAGTTTACTTAAGTTGGAATGGGTTTAGGCTTGTGAGAAGGGTAACTTAGTCTTTGTTCCCTTAGGTTTAAGAGAATAGAAGAAAGAAGAAATAGAAGAAGAGAAAGGAAGAAGAAAAGAGGAAGGGAGGCCGACGGTGGAGAGGAAGACAAGAAGAAGAGAGACTTCGAATTTTGACGTTTTTTCGACCAATCTAAGACATTTTCGGGTAAGTTCTGCTTGTATTAATCTTGTTTCGGTTAGATTTAATCCTAGAGAATGTCAAATCTGTGATAATCGAAGGTTTTAGGGTTTTAGGGTCAAAATGGTTAGATTTCCTTGGGTTGGTGTGTTTGTGATGGATTTGAAGCTTAAAATGGGTTAGAAATGTAGTAGAGGACTTAATCTATAGTTAGGTTGTGTTGCATTTGGATTTGGGAAGGATTTAAGATGAGAAATGCGAAAAAATTGGAGTTCGGGGTCGGTTCCTTGACCCAGACGTCGTGACGTGCGTATGAACACACCGCGACGTGCGAGGAAGGGAAACTATGTCGCGACGAGTAAAATATTTATTCGCCGCGACGAGAGGATCGGCCTTCGTCGCGACGCCCGCTCGTCGCGACGAGCGATGCTTCGTCGCAGCGAGCCCCCTATTGTCCGAAAGTGAGATTTTTTTTAGTATTTTGAGCATATCTTAGACTACAGACGTCCAATTGAGGTGATTTTGGATTCGTTGTAAACTAGAGAAAAAGGACTTCAGGTTGGGAAGTTCGGATTTGCCTCTCAAGATTTGGGAAATTTGATGGAAGTTGAATATAGATTATTAGTGTTAGCATTTTTGTTTTGCGAAGCTATTTGATTATTTGTTTTTGCATATGGTTTGATTTAGAACTTGGTTTGCTATAGGAAACCAAGCTGACCAGTTTCCATCGCAAGAGGAAGGACAACTGTGAGTTGGATTCTCGTGCGATATTAGGCAGGTAATACATTTATGGTTGTTGTGTATAAGAGCAATATGTGTATGCTTGCTTGCATGCTTGTGTGAACTATGAAAAAAATATTGAAAATGCATTGTGTTTATGATTATGAATTGCCTTGTTAGGCATTATGGTATTGTGTAATAATGGAAAGAATGGAAACTATGAAATGCTTTGAGCATGAAATGGATCATTATGTGCTTTGTCGGGTAAGAGAGTTACGGATGGATAGTCACATGCACGTCGACATAAAGCCTTCACCCGGTTGCCCGCTAGAGGCAACGAGATCCTTGAGAAATCAGACTCGGATTGTTTACAGAATAGACTTCGGTTTATCCGGATGGATTTTACGGAACTCTCGAACCATTTGTGTGCATTCATTA
>JANTNU010000006.1:27043344-27074886 GCA_024752395.1 Erythroxylum havanense
ATATGTGATTTAGCATAAAGTTGGAGAAATCGAGACCTCAAACGAAGATGATACATTTTAGATCATAAAGGTATCATCCTAGTTTACCACATTCCATTTTCCCATTTATGCTAGTGAGGTATTAGGTATACGTGATTATATTAGATCTCTGATGCACATGATACATGCTTTTGATACTTTTTGGTATTGAAAGCCTTGCAGGACATAATGATAGACTTTCATTATCTTTGGATCAAATGTTTTGTTTTTAAAACCTATTCGATTAATTCAATAGCGTGGCTTAATCGAGTTTTTAAACTAGAGTCAAAATTACAATTAATGCTTGTCCAAAGGGGAGAATGTTGGACAATTTTGTTATTTTCCATAAAGTTGGACAACTATTAATTGCATTTTTCAATTTTTCAATAAATTATCAATTAAGTTATGTAATTTGATCCAGATAAACATAATAAAGTGGGCCAATAAATGATCTAAATTAATAGGTCGAAGTCTAGGTAAAAAATGGATCCGAATTAATATGAATTAGACCTATATCGGCCTTGTGATGAGGAAGCTCGATATGGAAGCTATATATAAAGGTTAAGGTTTTTTACAGTTGCTCATATCAATCGTAAGCATAAGGATTCTCTGAATCATTAAGAGAGCTTACGTTTTGAGAAAACTGTTAAAAGACTTTGCCCATGTCCTAGAGAGGAGTTTCCGAAAAGACAACAGTAGATTTGCGCTCGTTTCGGCTTAGAAAAGTTTGTTTGAAGTTACGAAGACCGAAATCAGGTATTTCTATATTTTTTCGTTTCTTGTCCTTTCTCGTTCAATCCGGGATACGTAATTATGGTACTGTTACATGTTACGTAATGAACAAATAATGTAAAGTATATCTCATTTCTTGTCTAGTTTTTATTGTAGATGAAATATTCTGACACAGGATAAATATCGGATAAATGACATAAAGTATATCATTTGTTGTCTAGTTTATATTGTAGATGAGATATTCTAACATGGGATAAGAACCGGACAAATGACATAAATATCTGATCTGTTGTCTAGTTTCTACTCTATCTGAGTATCTCATCTACAAAGAACCTGGGCAAATTGCACACAGGAAGCAAGCCTAGACCAACATCCCATAAAGTATTACGTGCTGTATTGGATATGCTCCACAATCCAGTGTGGTTGACAAAACAGTTAGAAGTAACTATAAGACCAAGTCAACCATAAGTAATATAACCCAACAGTTACCTCCAACGCAACAGTTTCCTATCGCCTCGCCACTCTACCTGCCACTCGCTATCCCCCTCTCGATCACTCTCCTCTAATAACCGACATCACTATTCATATAGTATTCAGGACTGGCCTCTGAAACTATAAAACTCGTGGGATTATGTACTTACTTACTGTTGAATGTTGAACATATATCAATCTCTTGCAGAAAATAAAATCTATATAGAGACGGCTTTGTTTTTCATGGGTCCTTGCAAGTACTTCGGCTTCTTCATTATCTTATCTTCCCTTTTAATATACTCAGTGAGATCCACTGAGTTCCTTGTAGGAGGTGAAGATGGTTGGACTGCTCCCGAGTCCAAGAACGATCACGATATGTACAACGAGTGGGCTTCGAGAAATAGGTTTAAAGTTGATGATACAGTCCGTAAGTACTATACCATGCACCTATGTTTTGAATCTACACATTACTACTCCGTTTCTTTCATCGAATCTCTCCTAGTTGGTCCTTATGGAATTGATTTTACCATTGTTTTGATGGATGCTGATCAGTTTTCAAGTATAACAAAGACTCGGTGATGGTAGTTAACAACGAAGAGGAGTACCAGAAATGTGAATCTGATCATCCCTTATTCTTCTTCAATGATGGTCAAACAATATTCAAGCTTGACAGACCAGGTTTCTTCTATTTCGTGAGTGGGGTTACAGGACATTGCCAGAAAGGGCAGAGAATGATCATCAAAGTCTTGGAGATTCAAATCCCAACACCTCCTCCAACTTCAAATAATCAAACCAACGTAGATAAGCAAGAAAGTGGTGCAGCTAATCATGCAATGCCTCCCTTTTTTATTATATTACTCGCCATGCCTATTCTACCTTTACTCTTAGTTTAATTTTCCTATGTCTTGTTAATTAATTAGTAGAGGTAAATATGCACGTAGTTATTTGTCGTTCTTTAACTTATTGTTTGTTCTATGTTTCCTTCAATTACTGTTGCTAGGAGAAGAGATTAATATATAGAAGAAATGAGACCAGAGTTTTGTGATTTTGGCTTTAATCATGGTTGGTTGATTATCTCTTGCTTGACTCATTTAATTACTTGTTCAGGAATCAGGATCTCCTCTTTGTAAGAATTATTACTTCTGAGTCCTCATTTTACATACTACTAGTGCTCAGGATATTGTTATCTCTTTGGTTACCTAGTTAGTATAATAATATACGAAATGATATGAAACTGCAAACTTGAGCCATCTAATACCTTGCAAAATTGTCGTTTATCATCTTCACCTCCCTGCCTTCCATATTTGTTGCTTTCAATGAATCCACTGCGGGTTCTTTGTTTCTCTTCTTAATTTCTAAATTGTACGAGCTATTGATTGTATAAAGCGACATTAAGTACTTCATATCTTCAAAGAAATTAGCACGTTGTTAATCATCATAAATAAACAAATCGATCAAGCAACTTGGTTCTGCAATTTCATGCCCAAATTGCAGAACCTTGGAAGCCATCAAAACAGATCCTATCATTTCTAAACAAAAATTTTGAATTAAACGTTACCTGCAGATTGAGGCAATGAACATGAAAGATGCCTTTCATGGAGTGTGAATCTATGTAGGATCTGTAGGCACTGACTAATTGAAACAATTGTCGTTTACCACTAACTTTTCCTGCGACAAAATCATTACCTTAATCTGTTGTCTCCTAAAATTGTTATTAGAAAGATGTGTGGAAATTTGGAAGCGTTAGTATACCAGATGAGACTTAACATTTGCCAACTTGTTCTCATCAAACTCCAACTTCTTACCAGAAACTTTTGCTGCCTGGCGGTAAATCTAAGTTAGAATAAAGAACATAAAGATGTAGCAGAAGCACTTCGCTTCCATACAGAGCCTGACATTATAGTCCCATTACCTTACTTCAGATCACATTATAAAATAAAATCGCTTAGTGCAAGGATGATTAGTAGGAGGAAGAAACTTGAAAACTCAACCGCCTTAGACAATGAACCCAATAGATTTTGATTTACGGAAATATAGGGTTGTCATATTTGCACTATTGATAAGAACAAAATTACTTATGAATTTTGTTATGTCTTTTTTATAAATTAAAGGACGTCTTTACTGCTTGTATGATCCTCTTGTTTCTTGATCGATCTTCTATTTCTTATGTAATTTCTAAAGGTAACATCTTATGCATGATAATTTGAAATTTCAATAAATAGTTTATTTGTAACCAATCTACTTCAGTGCTATATTAATCATATCTCACTCATACATGATAAATTAACTGAATAGAATTTTACAGTTCTTATACTTGTTTAACAACATTTATGTTGTGGATGCTTTCGTAGGACAGACCTATGAACGTAAGAAGTGCACTTTATTTTAATAATATAGTTGTTCTTAGCTTGTTATTTTATTTAATTTGGATTCCTAGCTAGCTATTGATTAGGAAGTTTGTTATTTTATTTGATTAGGATATTCCTAGTTATCTATTAAAGAAGCCTATGAAATAGGACTTCTAACTTTGTAATACGTCTAGCCTATTTATAGGTGAAAGGAAGGAATAAAAAGGTTGTGATTGAATTTTTATCAAAAGATTGGAGCTCTCTTTAATAAGGTCCAAGATTTCAGCCTCCCTTTGATGAGCTGAGTTAGTAGTTAAGATAGGTCGCTCGAAGAACTCCAACAAGAACAAGGAAAATTTAATTTCAGCCAGCTTTTGATTTTCCTGTTTATCATCTGGTTACTTGATCCTTAACTCAACTTCCTAACATTTTGGTATCAGAGCCAAATAACATAGGCGATGATATTGATAGAAGGTTTCAAGAAGAACGATCCCTTACAGATTTGAAGCTGTTGGCAATGCAAAATTGGTTGGGCAAAAAACTTGCCTCGATTATGGACCAGCTGTCCAATTTAGGGGGTAATAATGGCAAGACAGATCAGAGCGGAAGCGAAGCACATGGCAACGCTTCACCACCAGCAATTAGACCAGCAAGTGTCGGTGCCCAAAATAATCGATCAGCAATAGGCCACGACGTGACAGTCCTGCGATTTGCTAAATTAGACTTCCTTACCTACGACAAGAAGGAAGACCCCTTAATTTGGGCACAACAGTGTGAGCAATTTTTTCAGAATCAGAATACGGGAGAACTGGAGAAGGTTGGATTAGCAGGCTTTCACATGGTTGAAGAAGCCCAATTGTGGTATGGAAGATTGAAGAAGAATACGGGACCGATGCGTTAGGAAGATTTCTTGAAATGTTGCTTGCAACGTTTTGGACCTCAGGATAGCTATAATTCGATTGGGGAATTAAACACCCTTTAACAAGCAGGAACGGTGGAAACTTATCAACACCAGTTCCAAGAAAAACTGACATGTGTAGATAACCTTCCAAAAATAGTCTACGTCGGACTATTCATAGCTAGTTTAGATGATCCGATCCGGTTAGACGTTCAAATACTCAAACCTCCTGATTTAGCAACAACATGAGATTAGCAAGGCTTCTGAATAAAAATACCACTTGTAACATGGGAATAATAGCAGGAGAAATAATTGGCAGCCATTTAGATCCAGTTCCATGACTTCAAAAAATTCACAGTCTAGAACCACACCCAATCAACCAACCTCATCAATCACATCTAATTTGCCCACAAATAATCAAGGCCCTTTTATCAAGCACCTATCCCATGCTGAAATGGTCGAACGACTGTCAAATGGGTTATGTTACAATTGTTATGAGCTATATTCGATAGGCCATCAATGCCAACGACTCTTTGGATTGAAGTTGGAGATTTGGAGGAGAAAAATATAGAAGAGAAGGAGGAGGCAGCTCTAGAAATCTCATTGCTTGCTCTTACTGGTAAAAAAACAGAAAAACTATGATGATGCAAGTTATTATTAACGGACAACCAGTACTCAATTTACTTGATTCTAGGAGTATGCACAATCTTATCAGCATAGCGACAACATAACAATTAGGCCTCCACATGCATTCTCTACCAATTGCTAATGTTTCTATTCCAAATGGGACAAAATGCAAAGTTTGGGGATTTGTCTTCGAGTACCATTCTTTATTGTGGGTCATGATTTTTTTGCAAATTTTTATGTAATTCCCTTAGATGACTTTGATATTGTGCTGGGTATTAAATGGCTAGAAACGCTTGGGCCAATATTGTAGAATTTTTCAGCTCTTATTATGTCTTTTTCGATGGAAAGGAAATCAGTTTTGTTTTAGGGACAATAGCATTATGATCCCAAAGCTCTTTGCATGATGGGTGCCACCACACCCACCAAAATAGAGGCGCAAGACTTAGATGAATTGCTTGCAGAATTTGAGGACCTATTCCTTGACCCCCACGGGGCTTCCTCCTATCCGACAATGTGATCACATGATTCCTTTACTACCGAGGATATAGTGGTTCGGCCTTATAGATACCCCCACCGACAAAAGGATAAGATTGAGAAGCAATGTGCGGAAATGCTCCAATAAGGGATTATCTGGCCTAGCAAGTCCCCCTATTCTTCTCCAGTTTAACTAGTTCTGAAATAGGATAGATTGTGTCGACTTTATGTAGATTACCGTGAGTTGAATGCCAAGATGGTAAAGGATAAATTTCCGATTCCCATGGTGGATAAGCTTTTAGATGAATTACATGGCGCCTGTTTCTCCACCAAATTGGACATGAAATCAAGGTACTATCAAGTTCGTATACTTATAGATGATATAGAAAAGATAGCCTTCCGTATTTATCATGGGCATTTCGAATTTCTAGTAAAGCCATTTGGCCTAACTAATGCCCCGTCGACCTTTTGGCCTTGATGAATGATGTATGTTCTGCCTTCTTGCGCCAATTTGTACTTATTTTCTTTGATGATATTCCAATTTACAGTAGGGATTGGGAGAGTCATTTGCTCCACTTGAACATGATTTTTAGGTTGCTTTGCACACATAAACTTTACCTCAAACAATCTAAATGCTATTTTACATCACCCTCTATTGTATATTTTGGCCATGTTATTTTAGCAAAGGAAGTTAGTCTAGATATTAGTAAGGTACAACTATTATCGATTGGCCACAACCGCAGTCCATCACTTCCTTGCGGGAGTTCTTGGGTTTAGCATGATACTACTGGAAATTTTTGTGCGATTATGGGAAGTTAGCGACGCTTTGACTAGTATGTTAAAAAAGAACTCCTTCCAATGGAGTGAAGAAGCATTACAGTCCTTTGAACAACTTAAAACAACTTTGTCCATAGAGTCGATATTGCGGCTGCCCGACTTTGAGACTAATTTTTCATTGAATATGATGCCTCCAGCGGTGGTATTAGGCCTATTTTACAACAATCTGAGCAGTTCATTACTTTTTCAGTTGACAACTAGCAGCTAGACATCAAAAATTGGTAGCTTACGAGAGACAATTAATTGATTTGGCAAAAGCAGTGCAACATTGGCATCCATATCTATAGGGGCATCCTTTACTTATCCAAACTGATCATTTTAACTTCAAATACCTGCTAGAACAGTGATTGACCACACCGACACAATAACATTGGCTTTCAAAGTTAATGGGTTATGATTTCCAGGTAGAATACAAAGCCAATTCCATGAATAAAGCAACATATGCCTTATCCTGCTGTTGTGCAAAAGATCCAACCGTGTTTACCATTAGTTCTCCTCACTGCTCCTTGTTGGATTCCCTCCACATGGACCTCTTGAGCTCTACAGAATTGAAAGAATTGCGGTCTAAGGCAGAATCGGGTGAGCTAGGGGCTGATTGGGCTATACGAAATGGATGGTTGATGTTTAAAGACCGAATTTACCTTCCCAAAGGTTCTCAGTGGCTTGCGGCCATAATGGAGAATTGCCATGATACCTTCTATGAGGGGGTTCAAAAGACATTGCATAGGATTCGTGGGGATTTTTGTTGGAAGGGTATGAGGGCTGATATTGCTACATATATGTCAGCTTGTCCTATTTGTCAGCACAATGAATCTGAACACCTCAGTCCAGTGGGTTTATTACAACCGCTACAATTGCCACATCAAGTTTGGGTTGACATCTCTATAGATTTCATTGACGGGTTACCAAAATCATGGAGTAAATATGCTTTGTTTGTGGTGTTTGATAGATTATCAAAGTATGCACACTTTCTTCCCTTAGCACACCCGTATACAATTGTCTGGGTTGATCAAAGAAAGTTGCTCAAATTTTCTTTGATCAAATGGTATGTTTACATGGGATTCCAGAGACAATTACATGTGACAGAACTGTGGTCTTCACTAGTACCTTTTGGAAGGAATTGTTTTGCCTAAGTGGATCTAAGTTATAATTTTCTTCTGCTTATCACCCCCAGACTGATGGGCAAACTGAGGTATGAATCGCATTATGGAAATGTATCTTCGCAGTTTTGTTGGTGACTATCCTAAGAAATGGGTCACATGGGTGCCTTGGACGGAATATTGTTATAATACCTCCTTCCAGACGACTCTCCAAACCACTCCCTTTAAAGTTGTATATGGTCGAGATCCACCTCGCTTGATCTCTTATACATCAGGTTCCACTCGGGTTGATGCTGTGGATAATGACCTCTTGGATCGAGATAAGTTTTTGTGGGATGTTCGTGATCGTCTGCTGTTGGCTCAAACTCGGATGAAAGAGTACTATGATAAGGGCCATCATGATGTAGAATTTCAGGTAAGGGATTGGGTTTGGCTTCAGTTGCATCCCTATCATTAACATTCGCTATGATTGAACAACTATAATAAGCTTTCTCCTCGATTTTATGGACCATTTTTAGTTGCCCGTCGTATTGGCCAAGTTGCTTATGAACGGGACCTGCCAAGCGATAGTCATATCCATAATGTTTTTCACGTCTCTTGCTCAAGGCTTTTCAAGGGTCTCATTTGCCACTTATTACAACGTTACCACCCACAGAAGAGGGCCTAGTCATTCTTCAACCTTAGGCAGTTCTACGTGGCCGTTTAAATCAAGGTACAAGGGACGTTTTGGTTCATTGGGTAGGGTTCCCGGATTCTGATGCCACTTGGGAGACCATTTAGTAGTTCTAGCAGTACTATCCATCTTTTGAGCTTGAGGATAAGCTCTTTTAGTGGGGTGGGGGTAATGTTGTAGATGTTTTCGTAGGAAAGACCTACGAATGCAAGAAGTAGACTCTATTTTAATAATAGGGTTGTTCTTTGCTTATTATTTTATTTAATTTAGATTCCTAGCTAGCTATTGATTAGGAAGTTTGTTATTTTATTTGATTAGGATTCCTAGTTATCTATTAAAGAAGCCTACGAAATAGGACTTCTAACGTAATACGTCTAGCCTATTTATAGGTGAAAGGAAGGAATAAAAAGGTTATGACTGAATTTTTATCAAAAGATTGGAGCTATCTTTAGCAACTTCCAAGGATTCAGCCTCCCTTTGATGAGTTGAGTTATTAGTCAAGATAGGTCGGTCGAAGAACTCCAACAAGAACAAGGGAAATTTAATTCCACCAGATTTTGATTTCTTGTTCATCGTCCGGATACTCGATCCTTAACTCAACGTCCTAACACTGTACTAACGAGAGCTTATTACCATATATTTGTTACAAATGTATGGTATTTCAACTATTGCCAAATTAGACCATATCCACATTCTTATCCTTTTTTAGTATCGTTTATTTCATTAGGTCATGGTTATATTTAATTCTTTCCCTAAGAGACATAACCAATCTTTGAATACATTTTTATGCGAGTTACCGATTAAAATAACTTTTCTTTGTTTTAAATTCTCTCCAATGGTTCTTAATTTACTTTCCTAACATTGTCTTATGAGATCTCATGACGTACAAACCTTTGGTAACACTTTAAAATAAAATTTTTTAATTTTAATTTCTAATTAAAAATTTGATAAAAGTTATTATGAGGATCATTTAACCTCTAATATCAATATATAATTTAGATTAAGTTCTTATGATTTATATTAACATCATTTTATGGACAACTTGGTAATAGTCATATGTTATGGTATTAACTTCTTTTTAATTTATAATGGCTGTCAAACTATACAAATGTTGACTCATACAAATTTTATTTCAAACATACTTAATGTTTAACCTAAGTTTACTAGCTTACTCTAAAATTCATCTTTTTGTCAATTTCCTTTTATTTTTATTATTTAATGTGATACTTACAGTTTAAGCTTCTTACTCATAATTATCACCTAGATAACAAACTTCAAACATATCTTATCTCTATTTATTATAAGTACTAGGTGATTGCCTATATAAGAGGTGCAAGCTCTTGTCCGTGTAACATACTTTTTGGTTCACATTTAAGATATTTCATACAAATGAAACACACTTTAGAATCAAATGTTACATAATGTTAATTACATAATAGACATTGTAAACATGTATTATGCATTTAGATATGCACTACAACATAATGACTTTTTAGCGGCAAAAATTTTCATTGCTAAAAGTACACAATTCGTTGGTGATAATATCTAGCGACGATAATAAATTTTCGTGAAATCCTAGTAGCAAAATACTATAGGTGATGTTTTTACCAAATTATCACAAATTATGTTTCGCAACGAGTATAATACATAGCCAAAAGAGATACGCAATGATAGGCAGAATCGTTGCCAATAATATTTTGTTATGCTTTTCTTTCGCTACAAAATGTTATTAGCTACACTACAATAAACGTAGGTTATAACTTTTACTGACAAATCAACAATTATCGCCCCAAATTATTTTTGACAAATCAACATTAATATAAAAAAAATAGCTATGTTTTGTAAAACGTAGACAAAATTTATTAGTGAAGTTCTGCAAAACTTAACCAAAAAATTTTGTGACGCTTTTTAATTTTTTAAATAAACATCATTATTGAAAATTTTATCATGTTAATTATAATTATTGGTCACATTTTTAATCCATTTTATTGATTCTAATATTTAGGTTTTTTTATCGACCTATATTATACGAAAATAAAATTAAAAATAATTAGAATTTAGAATCATTTTATATAAACAATTAAATATCATTAAATGTTTATTACAAATGTTAAAAATACTTATATAGAAATTAAGATTCGTTTTTATCATCACTACTATCTATATAATTTGGACCAAATATTTGTGTTGGCATATACGATTGATGATTATCCCCCATGACGATAACCAATATTAAAATTCAAATATCAGGATAAGGTAACTGTTGTTAGTTACCATGGGATAAAACATGTTATCCTAATCATCCCTATCTCCTTAATTTCTTGATCAATTTTTATTCTATAAGCACCTATAGAGCGTGCTTGATAAAAACTATTGAGTGACTGACTAAAAATCAAAGTCTGAAAAGTGACTAAGTGGCAGGTTATTGGATAATCACAATCTTTCATCATTGATTAAGCAAAGACACTTGAACCAGTGGAATCAAGTTGAACCTCTTGTAGATTCAACATATCGTGAGTCAGGAACATCGTAAAAGAAATCTCCATTTATTGTTTTCACTGTTTACAGTAAGTTTCTATGTAAATCTTCATTGGTATAAGAGCCTAGTCCCAATTCTTCTTATGTTCCTCAGTGAATGTAGATATGTTGTGTATAGTCTCATTAGTTCTTATGTATTACGATGAATAAATGAAAGCACATATCGTATTTGGAATGCATATGTATACCTAGTGAACCAAACCTGGGAAACCAGTTCTGTTTGAAGGAATTATTTGACAAATTATTTTTGTTAATTAATATATGAAAGTGGATCTCATTAAAAAATAGAATTCATGAGGATTCTAATGGTATATTACATGCGTAAATTGTATATACAGAATGTGAAACATGCCTTATTGATGTTAACAAGACATTTTTGAAGCACAAATCATTAATTTCTATTGAAATATTTCACATGTATGATGATGAGTATATGTATGTTATTTGTTGTTTATGATATGATTATGCGAATTTTATATTTATCATATATGATTGATCTTATCACATAAAAAATCAACATATCACATAAATATGTAACATACTATTTGTGACATTATTCATATAATATGATGTGAATTAACCCATTGATATGGATGTTATTGGAAACTAGATTTTGAGTTGACTCTAATGGTCTATTACATGCAAAAATTAAAAATTTGGTTAAAAAGATACGACTGTTTGAATGTTTAACGAGTATTAGTAAAACTCATTTTTACCACTGGACCCTACATGATGACATGTGATAAGAAATATGTTACAAGAGTCAAATGCTCTATTTCTTGAATGATTGATAAAGAGTGGGCCACACATATTTTTAAGAAAGACAATGACAAGTTTTATTAATGTGTAATGCTCATTTTTTGTTGATGTTACTAAATTGATGTATATCACGATTGACATTTGTTTTGCAGTAGGTTTAATAAACCGTTTCCAAGTAGACCCTGGTTTGGATCATTTGAAAGTTGTTAGAAGGATTCTTCACTACATTCAAGGGACTCTAGATTATATGTTGTGCTATCAAGTTTCGGATTTACGACTTATTGGATATTTTGATGCTAATTGTGGCGAAGATCTAAATGAGCCTAAGTCAACCTCTAAATATGCTTTCTTAGTCAATAATGGCATTATTTCTTAGATGAGTAAGAAACAAACATATATATCTTTGTCCACGATAGAAGCAGAGAAGTAGAATTTATGGCTTATACGTCAGCTATGTAAGAAACAATGTGGCTTAAAAGGTTCCTTGAGGTGTTGTACTTAAAGATGCATCATAACCTATCTTGTCTATTGTGCTAATACAACTGCTTTAGATTTTATCAAAGAACCCAAGTATCATGGAAGAACTAAGCACATTGATCTAAGGAGTAATTTTATTCTACAAGTAGTGACACAATGAGATGTGGTTTTATAGGACATTTCTATAAACCCAATGGTTGTTGACCCTTTGACTAAACCTATATCAAGAGATATATTTTTGGGTCGTGTTAAGACATTAGGGTTGCGTAGGATTTGAGCTTATGATGCATAATGCAAATACCATTTAATCTTTTGAATTATTGAATAATATCTTGATTTTATCATCTTTATGTATTTGCATAGATTGGTGATAATTAGCACATATATATCTGTTTATTTAATATAGAAACAAGCTGGTTGACTCTCTCATATGAGTAATTATCCTTTTAGGCGCTGTCGAGGGCAAGCAAAACATGAGACATTTATATTGTCACCTTAGCTATATGTCAAAATGAGATCTAATAGTTAGATCACCTATGGAGCACCCACAACCCATATATGCTTATTTTTTTTTGAAACTGGACGCAAGATCTTTAGTATATTTGATTGAATTTTAGAATATAGAACGATCTCGATTAAGGCGCTTAAACAACGACTTGACTAAGATTCATACGATATCTTGTTTGATATTTCATAGCATGCATTCATATGCATATGCTTTGCGATCATGAAAGGAAGTGAGTGAATGAATCCCTGCTTTATCATTGTGTGAGTCCTTATAGACGTTTCATTGGTCTTGTAATATATTCACTTATGACATTAAACCATGTCAAGAGGTTAATGGTTAATGTAAGCTACTTTAGTATATTGTCGACGGTCATGAGAGATTCGACCCTATGGAGCATTAATGGGAAAGTTATTAATTTGAAAACCATTTGACATTAGGGCAAAGAATATTTGAATTATGATCATGTGCTATACTTATTCGTCGATGAGTTACGACGCTTTAGAAAAGTGACATAATTATAAGTATAATACGCGAAGAGTGGAGGTATAAGTATGCTCTGTGAGGGATTAGAGATACTTGACCTAACATAACATAATCGTGATCTTTCATTATTAATTGAGCAAAGACACTTGAATCGGTGGAATCAAGTTGAACCTCTCGTAGATTCAATATACCGTGAGTTAGGAACAACGTAAAAAAATCCTTCATTTATTGCTTTCATTGTTTATAGTAAGTTTCTATGTAAATCTTCAATTTATTTGACATCTTTTCAATCTTGGCCAACTTTTGTTCATTACATTATAACTTTTGTTTGTTTCGTTCTGTCTTTTCTTTATTACATTGTAATTTAGTCTTAAGTGACTAGTTCTTCTCTTGAAGATGGGTTACATATGTTGGTCTTGATGAGGATAAAGCAGTTGGCTTAGGATCATACCCAAGACCTTTGATATAGTCTGATCTTGTACCAAACCCGTTGTTGCAAATGTCATCTACATTTAGCTCATTTCCGTCAGCTAATGATCTTTGCAACAACTTCTGCACCTTATTCTAAAATTTAAAAAATAAAATCAATATTTAATTCAAATATTATTAGTTAGCACGACATAAACAAATAAATTTAAAATTTAAAAAAATTATACTTATATAGTTATTTTGCGATTCTTCGAACATCCTCCCTTGACCTTGCTTATAGTGAGTGAGTTTGTATAGTATTATCCTATTATACTCTTGTCTATGTAGTTCTTTCTCACTCTATTTTATGAAAAAAAGAATTGAAAATATAATAAATAATATTGTATTTATTGATATAATTATAATTTGTAAACAAAGAAATTATAATTTCATTCCTGCAGGACAACAAATGATTTAGAGCCTTGGACGATTTTAAATTTGGCGATGATTAATATATTTGTGTCTAAAAGTCGAAGTTTTGTTGATGTTATAAACTATTGTCAGTAAATAAATTTCTTTAGCGACGATTTATTTGAATCTTTGAGGAAAGCACATTCTTTTGTGACGTTTTAATTATTTCGTCGCAAATGGTCTTGCGTTTGTCAACAAAATCCTAGTACAAAAGACATCATAGTTTCAAGCTTTTCTTTTTCTTAGCTTCTTTGCTTTGTTCATGAATTAGAATTCAATTCCTAACCACACATATATAATGGCTTTTTGGCAATGCCAAATCAGAAAAAGAAATTCAAAACAAGATACTTAGAATTAGCTTTGCAGCGGTGATCCAATCGCTTAACTGTGACGTTTATTTAATTCACAAAAAGAATAAGTGAAAGTAGGCAAATCAACGAACTTAGATTTACAAACAAATCTTGAACATTACACGTTATCAAAAAAATAATAATCCAAGAAAATTGAGGAACACTTGCCATAAATATTGGTTTAATCTATCCTCAATCCAAAACCCCACAAAAAATTTTTCTTAAAAGAATTAGGCTACAATTATTATGTTGGAATCCAATTAGAAGTCGTAGTTGTGTATAAATATTAACCAGCCCTCAAGGGGTGTGGCTCAATGATTAAGAGTAGGGCTTGACTTTGGTTAGGTCCCAGGTTCGATTCCATGTTAGCTCCTCTTGTAAGAGCCTGAGGCAGCCGGAATTTTACCTGTAGATGGAGAACTAATTGGGCCCTCAATGATGAGCTGCGCCCGCTTAGCTCGCCTGTGAGGTGATGCGCTAGTTAAATCCTCAGAGAGGTATATCCGCTTGATCCGACTAGAAAGTTTTCTCGAATCAAAAAAAAAAAAGAAAAACCAATTGCAACTAGACCATGGGAATCCGAGTCCGGTTAGGAATAGGAGTTTGTCATTTATAAATAGTACTAACCCTCGACGTCTGCACCTCCAAAATTCTTCGCCTACGGGTTTGCGGTTAGTGTCTCTGCCTCTCTGCCCATTACTGAGTGGTTAGTGCGTCTGCCCATACTTTTCTTCGTGCATAATCATTAGTTTATTTATTGGACGCTTTCTTCTTTCTTCTTTTTTTGGTTGATTACTTAAGGTTTAATTTCTTTTCGTTATTTTTCTTTCACAACTCACCGACGAGGAAAATAGGTGTTTTTGTATTTACTTGGTTGAACATGGAAATCTGCGTCGATACTTGGGTTGGTCTGTTTTCTTCCAAAGTAGTTGCTTTGCTTCTTCAATGCATTTGGTAATCCCAGGTTGATGTATAGTTTGATCTTGAATCCCTTACTGGATGGTTATTATTAAATCATGGCCAGGGCTAACTGCATCTACTGCTGCCTTTTTATTGTTTCCCTCAAACTTTTGTGAAACTCGAGAAAAATCAGTTTAAGGCTGAGTTTGGTGTTCTGATGGTTGGTAACAGAATCATAAGGCAAGCATGCCGAAGAACAAGGGAAAGGGAGGAAAGAACAAAAAGAGAGGAAAGAATGAAGCCGAGGATAACAAGCGTGAGCTGGTGTTCAAGGAAGATGGACAAGAGTATGCCCAAGTGCTTCGTATGCTTGGTAATGGCCGTTTGGAAGCCATGTGCATCGATGGCATAAAGCGTCTCTGCCACATTCGTGGAAAGATGCACAAGAAGGTCTGGATTTCCACTGGTGATATAATCCTTATTGGCCTCCGTCACTTTCAAGATGAAAAGGCCGATGTTATCTTGAAGTACATGTCTGATGAAGCTAGGCTTCTAAAGGCCTACGGTGAACTTCCTGACACTACCCGTCTCAATGAGGGCATTGCTCGAGGTCTTGATGAGGAAGATGATAGTGCTCCTGATGATTATATTGAGTTTGAAGATGAAGATATTGATAAGTTGTAGACTTTGTTTGTTTTATTACATAACAGGTTAGAGAAATAGTTGATGACTAAGTACATGACTATCGCAATCTGAAAATATGATTGTATTATGATTTACACAACTGTTCAAAAGAAATTGAATATATCTATATCATGATTAAAGTGTCTCCTATGACGTATAAGCTCCATTGTATAAACTTTAATTTTTTATTTATGACGAAGGCTCTTCAACTATAGAATGTGATTGGGAGGGGTTAATTTATCTAACCTCAGGATCATATATTAATCTAGAATGTGATTGGAAGGGGTTAATTTATAATATGTTCCCAAATCATTAATGTTGGATTATTAAGGATAAATTTATTTGCAAAAGCGTACCTAAATTTATTGGAGTAGACGTGATTGAGTTATTAGGCTCTATTGGTTTTTGGCCTTCTAGAAGATACGTATAGGTTATCTCCCTTTTCTAACAATGGGATGTTAGGGAAAAAAAAAACCCTAAACTTATTTTCTTAGGGATCATAATCACTTATCTATATGTATAGAGTATGTTCCTAATTTTTTCATCGGAACTTAGGAATATTACAATAGGATTTCTATACGTATAATGTCCATACTTAATTAGATGATTTGGGCACATTAATCCAAAATCTTAATATATCACTTTTAATCTTGTGCCAAACCTTATAATAGCCTATCATATATAATTATATATATACTCACTTTTAATCTTGGGCCAAGCCTTATAATAGCCTATCATATATAATTATATATATAATCACTTTTAATCTTGGGCCAAACCTTATAATAGCTTGTCATATATAATTATATATATATAGACATATGTAAATCCATTAAATTTTCAAGAATCTCTCACTTGGACTACGTACATATAATACCTCATAATTATATGTCATATTAAACCTTAAGAGTTGAAAATTACTATTACCATAAAATCATATTTAAACAATTTGATCCATAAATCATATTAATATAGGTTCAAATAAATCTTTGTCACAATTATCATGACTAGACTCATCTGTGATCACATATATCAATATAATTGACGACATAGATCAAGGATAGATGTATAGCATGGAAATTTCATGTCACGTGATCTTAACATATCATATGATCTATTTTTAACTGGACCTACCTTATTCCTTAGTGACATCAAACTAGATAAAATTAGATCTATTTCTAATTGGACCTACCTTATTCTTTAGTAACATCAAACCAAATGAAATTAGAGTTAAACACACAAATTCGTATGTATTAAATCACAAAAAATCCATAATATATGTTTATAACCATAAGTATCTATATAAACAAACTACTACTAAACTATCACATCATCAAACGACATAATACCCATATCAGTTGTGGGTTCATAAAAGACCTTGGGTGGTAAAACTTTAGTTAGTGGATCCGCAATCATGGAGTTTGTCCCAATATATTCTATAAAAATCTGACCACTTTGAATTCTTTCTTTGATAACTAGGAATTTAATATTGATATGTTTCGACTTCGATAAGCTTTTTTTATTTTAGAATATAGCACTATTGACTAATTGTCACAAAATAACTTTAATTATCTTTTAATGTCATATATAATTTATAACCAAGTGACAAAATTTTGTGGCTATATCCCATAATGGGATGCCTAATAATATGCTATAAATGCAACTGCCATGGTAGAAGAAGCTATGAGTGTCTACTTCACATTGTTTTAGAAAGTAGATCCTCCAATAAGTAGGTAGATGTAGCTTAAATTGGATCTACAACTATCTTAACATCTTGCTAAATAGGAGTTAAAATATCTAACAATCTGTAATTGATCTGATCTCATATATGTGAGCATATAGTCTTTTGTTCTCTTAAGATACCACATAACCCTTTTGGTTGCTTTCTAATGGTCCATTCTTGGATTGATCAAATATTTGCCTACCATTCCAACAATGTATGCAATATCTGGACATGGACATACCTGAGCGTTAAGACTAAATTTGTCTCTTTTAGCAACAAGGGTATCATCTGGTTTACTATCCTACATGCCAAATCTCTACCTTTTCAATATAGCTTTTTTTTGATAACTCAATAATACCTCGAGAGCGATCTCAATATATCTAAATAGCTAATGCAAACGAGACTTCATTAAGATCTTTCGTCTCAAAATTATTTTGTTAAAAATTTATGGTTTTATGAAAAAAAGTCTATATTGTTGTTCATAAGCAATTTGTCATCAACATATAAAACTAAAATATATATACTTACTATTACAAAACTTATAGTATGTATAGTCATCAACCAAATTCATCTCAAGACCAAAAGAGATGACAACTTAATGAAACTTGTAATACCATTGATAAGAAGATTGTTTAAGTCCATAGTTAGATTTCTTTAATTTGCAAACCATTTGCTTTGAATCTTTTTTAAAGAAGTTTTCATGCTACTCCATATAAATTGTTTCATCAATATCACCATTGAGGAATGTTATCTTCACATCCACCTGATGTAACTCAAAATCAAACTGTTCCATTATAATCCTAAATGAATCTTTTTAAGAAATTGGTGACAAAGTTGTCTTCCTTTTGAGTAAAGCCCTTTACAACAAGACGAGGTATATATCTCTTTATATTGCCTTTTGAATCCCTTTTAGTATTAAATATTCATTTGTAACTAATTGTTTTTACGACTTCAATTAATGGGAAAAGATCCTAAATATCATTGTCTATCATAAACTTTATTTCCTCATTAATGACATCAATCCACTTTTGATAATTATAACTTTTAATGGGTTTATGAAATTTGATTGGATCATCTTCCATTATGCCAACGTCTATATCATGTTCTTTCAGAAAGATAATATAATAATCTAAAATAGCACTTCTTGTTTCTCTAGTGGACCTTCCTGATGGCATTTGTTCTTGAGGTTGTTGAGTTTTTCCTTCAAGAATATTCAATTGATCTTCGTTAAGGATATTTTCAACATTGTCTTGTTGATTTGGAGTTGTTTCTTGAACAATGTCAGGAATGATTACTTGATCATGGCTAATATCAACTTGTAAGAAGAGAAATGAGTTCCTCTTCAAAGATAATGTCTCTAACCTTATCTCCCCATTCAAACTCAACGTTCTCAAGGAATTTGACATTTCCCATCTTAAAAATATATTTACTTGGTGGATCATAAAATTTATACCCCTGTAAATGTTCAGAGTATCTAACAAAATAGCTACTAATAAGTCTTAAGTTTAGTTTTCTTTCATTTGGCCTATAAGGCCTTGTCTTAACTGGATAACCCTAAATATGAAATGCTTTATACTAGCCTTTCTTCGTGTCTATAATTTATAAAGAGTTTTATTCATCACCTTAGTTGAAACTCTATTAAGAATGTAAGTTGTAATCTTTAATACCTCTCCCCAAAGTGAATCTAGTAAGGTAATATAGATAATGACGATTCTTAGCATGCCTTTTAATGTTTTGTTTTGTCCCTTAACAACACCATTTTATGTTAAGGCTTCCTGACATGGTGTACTGTGGGATGGTATCGTATTTTTCTAGGAATTTAGTAAATGAACCTAGGCATTGTTCACCTGAACTGTTATACCTACATTAATATTTACCACCACGATTAGATCAATTGTTTTTAGTTCTTTCGCTAAGTTGATTCTTAACCTCAACTTTGAAAATTTTGAAAATGTCCAATGATTGTGACTTCTCATAAATGAGATAAAGGTACCCATAATGTGAGTAATAATCTATGAACATAATAAAAATTGTTTTTACCATTTTAAGAAGGTGTAAGAAATGGCCCATAAATATCTCTATGGATTAATTCTTAGATGTCTGAAGATTTTTTGGCACCTAATCTCCTTATATTTGTTTGCTTCCCTTTAATACACTTGATACAAACTTTAAAATTTGATAGATTAGGTAGATCAAAAATTCCATCTAACACAAGCCTTTCAATTCATTGTTAAGAGATATACCTAAACATTTATGCTATAACAAAGCATAATGATCATTGGCTAATTTCATTTTAGAACCCTATAAATTAACATGCAAGGATTCATTAATTGATATAATTAGATCAAGTAAGTATAGGTTATCATAGTTTGATAAAAGAACTAGAACCAATAAGCTTTGAATCATGGAAAGACTAAATTGTCCATTTATAAAATAACAACAATGAGCATTGTGTAGTATATAAATAAAAACTAAATTTCTCCAAAAAGACAATACAATATAAGTCTATTTCAAACCCAAACAATTTCTAGCCCTAAATGATAACCTAAATGTCTCTATTACCTCAACTTCAACTGTCGTTCTATCACCTACATTGATGTTTCTTTCACTATCACTGGGTTTTCGACAATAGGCAACCCTACATGGACAGACTTATGTGAGTAGTAACACTAAAATCTAACCACTAAGTATGCCTAGGTATTGACATCAAATTAACCCTTTTTCTTATGAGAAGTCTTTCCACATAAGTAGCAAGCAAAATTTTCAATTTGTTGCTTTTATTCCTTATGTTGCTTCATTTTTGGTACATTACCCACTTCTTTATCTATCTTTCTCTTCTTATTATTGCCCTTAGAGTTGAATGCCAAATAAGCACTTTTAACCTTCTTTTGCTTTAATCTCTCTTCTTCCTATACACAGTGTGAAATAAGTTCATTAAGAGCTATTCTCCTCTTGGCAATTATAAATGACTTTTAATTGACTGAATTGTGTGGGAAAAAAGACTAAAACCAACTTCACAAGCAAATCTTCAAATAACTCTAACTTTAATGCCTTTAGTTTTGAACTAAGATGAGACATTTCTAGAATGTACTCTCTAATGTTCCCATTATCCTTATACTTCATGGAAATAAGATTAGCCAAAATAGTACTTATTTTCACATTTTTTTAGCATAACACTGTTTAAATTCTTTAAGGTACATTTTTGTGTCCTTCTCTTTGAACATTGTGCCCCTTAATGCTTATGGAATTGCATGCTTCATGATCATAAGACTTGTGCAATTTGAGTGTTCCCATTTCTCCTAGTTTCTGTTGTCATCATAGGAACTTGCATCCACAAGAATAAGGGGTTGCTTAATCTGAAGAGTAAGGTGTAGATCTATGCAGCCAATAATGATCATGACAATCTCTTTCCAAACCTTAAAGTTTTTGTCATTTGGCACAGGTATAGTGTTGATGTCAACAAATATTGTAGCAGTTAAAGTAATTACTAAATAGAGAATAAAAATAAACAAAGTAACAAACTCATAATTAAAATCTGAATAAAACATCAATAACAGATTCGAATAATGGCAACCTCATCGCAAGATATCTAGCACAACGTTAAGATTTAGTCTTTAGAAAACATATCAACATGTAAGTGGTATTCTGGTTGTAGTGATCAACTATTGAAAATAATTTCATGTCAAATTATAAGCCTTTTTCTAGACTGACTTATAATTTACAAGAAAAGACTAAATAACTATTGCATGTTTATCACCACAAGTATGTTTAAATTTTGGCCAAATAATAATTTTCCTTTGGGCCAATTATTATTCACATGAAATTCATACACACACAATCATCTTGATATTTTAGAATTAATTAATCTACACAAAAGAGGTTACAATAACATATTGTTTTGATTAATTACTTTAAAATATCAATTATTAAAATGCTATTGAAGTTAATTAATTAATTACTGGAAATCAATATTAATCTTCCATATTATTTTCACTGACAAAAAAAACTATTAATTTCAATCAAAACAAAAAATATACAGAATAAGTTATAAAATTCTTAGCTCTAAAAAATGAAGAAAATATGTTAGGGGTTGAACTCAATTTCTCATGTGCACAAATACACAAGGTTTTCTTTTTTAAATCATGTACTGTAGGTAGGATGAAACTTTGTTGCGCTGCTATAATAAACCCTAAAAGAGTAAAGTCTAAAGCCAAAGGCACAGGTCGTGTAGCAGTGAAGAACAAAATCCATTAATTAGATATTCTAATCTAATAAGATAATGCAAGATTTCTCCTTGTAACGTGCACTCTCTACCGTTACAAGGAGAAATCTTGCATTATCTTATTAGATATATATGATCTAATGGGCAAGCACAATTTGAAACCATTTTCAACGAGCAAATACATATTTTATTAGTTTAAAATTTTAAACCATGCACACAAATCTTACAGAAAGAAAATCTTAAAATTAAAAGGCAAATTTAATCTCAATAAACCAACATGAAAGAGGCTTTCATACTAATTGTTAATTTTAATATAATATATTCTCAAATTCAAGTTATTAAAGATAAATTTAATTATGAAAATGCACCTGAATTTATTGAAATTAACTTGTTGCAGTTTTTAAACTTTTAGGAGATAAGTATAAGTTATCTCTCTTCTTCTTCTTCTTTTTTTTTTTTAATATCAATGAGTATATTAAAGGAAACCCTAATTAAGTCTCGTAACCACTATATATTCTTGTGCATCATAAGTTACTAATTTCTATACGTAAAATATCCATACAAATTAGATGATAAGCCCATTAACCCAAAACCTTCAATAGATAACATAATTTAAGGCTAAATCTTATAATATTTTATTATATATAAAAAAATCCTTTATATCATTGGCATTTACGTCATCACCAAGCATAGCTTCCTCCACATTGTATTACAGTTAAACCGAAATCATGGTCAACGTCGACAATCATATCCTACTCCCTTTATAATTGGTTTTGAAACCAATGGCCTGCGTTTTACTTGGAGTTCAAACGGATTTCTTTTATCAAGTCAAAGAAAAGATTCTGCCTACTTCTTGATCATAGTAATTGTGCGGACTGGTTAGCGCATTATGCTGAAAACTTTGTACTAAATTTTATTTTTTTTGATCGTCCACCTGTCGGGTATCATGTATTTCTTTTAACAGATTTGTCGAAATCATATTTTCCGTGTCTTATCGTGTAATTGGCTGTTGTTCCTTTTCTAAGAAAAAAATAACTTCCAGATGAGATAATCACTTATTGTGGTTGAAATTTTTTAATAAAATAAACGACCAGACCAGGGCAGTTTAAAAGTAATGTTCGTCATCATACACCCGATATGAATCCAACGCATCTCTCAAAGTGAAATTAAAGCATAAGATCCTAACGTTTCTATATGCTCATTAACATTTTTGATATGGGAAACTAATTCTTTTTAATCAAGAGTAAAAAGGCCAACCATATCCGCTCTTGAATGACTTCCTTCCAACATCATCTTTGGAGCTATCAATCATGTCTATTTTATTTTTATTTTAAAATAGCAATAAAAAAAATCAAATCTTCGTCTCATATACTAAGGGTGATTCTAGAAATATTTTGTGAAGAAAAAAAATTAAACATTATAATACCACATCTTTCCATTTTTGTTGTCTAGTTTTAGAAAATTCTATAACTTTATTTATTGGGGTAAATTATTACAAATATCATAATTTTTAACAATTTATTAAATAACATTACACATTACTATTTTCATTATTGTAATGTATCTCACCGTAATAATGTTAATGATATGGTCTAATAATGTTAAAATGGACTCAATCATTATGTTTAGGACACTGATTTTGAGTCCTTTTATAAAATTTAGCAACAACTAGATCTATTTATTATTTTAAAATTTTAACCTTTGAAATAACATAAAATAAAATTCATAACTATATTTTAAAAAATTTTATTGACAATGTATTAGATTATTTTGATACATGTATTAGATTACAAATTAAAATTTGGTATGTACTTAATATTAGGTAATTTATATTTAAAATTAAAAACTTTGGCTAATTTTGTAATACTAGCTATAACTATTAATAATAATTAAATGTTCAAACTTTTAATTTGTTACAAAATTAGGTCATCGTCAATCCTATAGTTAATAGTGTTAACATGGTCCATCATGTAATTGACTTTTTATCATGTAAGTATTTACATGACAATAAATATTATACATGAACAAATTTATTACAAATAAAAAAAGAATAACCCTAACTTTTCTATTCAAACTAAATTGTTTTGTAAGATCTAATTATTTTCTCCATAACTTTAATTAAATTCAAAGGTTTTTACTAAGATAATTATTGACAAATGCTGGTGTTAATTTAGAATTCAAGCATATTAGTGAGGAATTCTCCTAGAATTAGTATCAATGATATAGGTAGGCTTTGAAAAACTTAGAAAATAAAATTTTAAGTTAAAAAATGCTAAAATGTGTTGAGAAAATAAATGATTTGATTTAAACAAAAAATTACAAGATACAAAGAAAATTTGAGGTAATCAAAATGAATACATAACGTAAAAGAAGTTGAAAACTAATAACAATGCTTTTTGGGAGTTAGTTGTCTCTAAATTTTTTTTGAAGGTTTTGTTTTATAGAAGAATGTGTGTATTATGTCTATAGTGATTGTTGTTTAATTTAACTTGGTGTTAGTGAATTTTTGGTCCTCAACTTCCTTAAAGAGTTTTTTTGTTGTAAATATCCACTTCCTACATTCTAGTTAACTTCCTACCATTATTTTCTCAACTTCCACGTTATGGACTTCTGTCTCAAACATCTCTTTTTTAACTTCCTAACTTCCAACCCACTTAACTATCTCTCTAAATCATGTCCATCAACCATTTTCAACACATTCATCTCTCAATGTTTTGTTTCTGCCATCCACGCATTCTCTGGCTAAATATTTACTGAGCTTTCATATTTTAGCCTTCCTTTTACTTATGGGCTAGATTTCTTTTAGTGTATCAACAATTGTCCTCACATATGTTGGGATGAGAAAACTAAATAAGTAGTACAAAAGTTCCCCTAAGAAGATCTTCTTTATTTAAATTTCTCCTGCTAATCCTTTAGGTTTCACCTGTTTTTTGTTATAGATTCTTCTCATACTACTTCATTCTCCATCTCAAACATAAAAAGGTCCTAGGCTTATATTTCAACTTTAGTTTTTTTCTCTTACTCTTACTCACGAATTCTCTTATACTTCTTTGAGGTTATAACTTCTGCTTATCATGCATATTCCTCTTCTTCAATTGATTTTGCTAAACTGAATGCCACATATGTACGTTATAATTTTTGTATTTTATTACAAAATTTTGTTAACTTCCTTAACTTTGCTTCTTCATGCAAACTATAAAACTTGAGTTTATCTCTATTCTAGCATATTAGGGAGGAATTCTCCCAAAATTAGTACTGAAATTCTTATCAATGATATAGGTAGGCTTTGAAAAACTTAGAAAATAAAATTTTAAGTTAAAAAAGATAAAATATGTTGAAAAAATAAATGATTTGATTTAAGCAAAAAAACATTGCAAGATACAAAGGAAATTTGAGGTAATCAAAATGAATACACAACATAAAAGAAGTTGAAAACTAACAACAGTGTTTTTTATAGTTATTTGTCTCTTTGAAAATTTTTTGAAGGTTGTGTTTTTTTGGAGACTGTGTGTATTATGTCTATAGTGATTGTTGTTTATGTTAATTTGGTGCTAGTGAATTTTTGATCCTCAACTGCCTTAAGGAGTTTTTTTGTTATAATTATCTACTTCCCACATTCTAGTTAACTTCTTACCATTATTTTCTTAACTTCCACGTTGTGGACTTCTATCTCAAACATCTATTTTCTAACTTTCTAACTTCTTGCCCACTTAACTATCTCTCTAAATCATATCCATCACCCATTTTCAAACATTCATCTCTCAATTTTCTGGTTCTGCTAGTGTATCAACAATTATCCTCACATATGTTTGGATGAGCATACTAAATAAGTACTACAAAAGTTCCCCTAAGAAGTTCTTCTTTATTTAAATTTCAAACTCCTGCTATTCCTTTAGGTTTCACCTATTTTTTGTTATAAATTCTTCTCATACTACTTCATTCTCCATCTCAAACATAAAAAGGTCCTTGGCTTCTATTTCAACTTTAGTTTTTTCTCTTTCTCTTACTCACAAATTCTCGTATACTTTTTTGGGGCTATATCTTCTGCTTGTTATACATCTTCCTCTTCATCCATTGATTTTGCTAAACTAAATGCCACATATGTACGTTATGATTTTTGTACTTTATTCAAAAAAAATTTAACTTCCTTAACTTCACTTCTTTATACAAACTATAAAATTTTAGTTGATCTCTATTCCAGTTGAAGCCCTTCCTTTCTAGGGATGAAAATGGGTCAGACTGGGCCTAGTCTACTCCTAGCCTAGTCCGACCTAAGCCACAGGTTGCCCAGCCTAGCCCAACTTTATATTTTTAAAAAATGAAAAAACAATGTTGTTTTGTACATGACCTGTGGCCTGATTAGGCTAAGAAATCTCGGCCCCTAGCTCAGTCAACCTAGGCTGAAGTCAGGCTAGGTTGTGCCACATTTTTCATCCCTATTCCTTCCTTTATTATAATTAGGTAATAAACTTCTTTGACCTAAATATCCTTTTTAGTTGTTACTACTAATTCTAACTCTAAATTCCTTTTTTAGCATAGTGGAAGAATTTCTCATCCATCCCTGCTCTATTTAAGAGAGGTAAGTAAATCAAATTTTCTTCTAGAACTGCCTCTATTTCAGGCATTCAAAACCATGAAGTTGGGGCTAGAAAACAAAGACCAATGGGTTAAATGGATGTATAAATTATATCTTTCATGTTCAACTGGAAAAACATTTGGACTTCTTTATTTAATAGTTCTTTCTAGGAATTCCCGATAATATCAAAGTAAACTTATATTTGCTATCTTGAAGTTCTAGAGTCCCTCTTGTAACTCCTTTATTTTTCCTTTTGGGCATGCTTCAATCTCATTGAAACTTCTGATTAGATTGCCTATAGTCAAAGTGGACTCCATTTGTTTAGTTAAGGAGACTCCAATTTTATACCCTAGTGCTTTTAAGTGTTGTTGTTCTTATTTTAGGCTAATAAATAGCTATGCTTCTTTTAGAGATTCTATTTCTAAAGAAAAACATATCAAGCTCATTAGGGTCATATCAAACCAATTTTATTTTTGCTAGTAAACAACAAGTCTATTCTAAAGTTCCTTCCCTTTTATAGAGTAGTGGCCTCTGGCAAATTCTTCACTCCTGTTTAAGCTTTCTTAGGATTCCTTTACTAGAATTTAGGAAGATGTATGTCTAACCTTCCCTTATAGAGACTTAACTTATATGTATAGTTTATCAATCTCTGCACATTTACTTCCTTTTCTGAACTTAAGGAAAGAGAAGGTCTGCCTTTCGCCAGATCTTAGATTTAAAAACTTCCTCAATCTTCGTTTATCTACCAGTTTACCTAGCAAGCATGCTAAAGATATATTTAAAATTTTACTATTATTAAAGTTTAGGTGATGGACTAATTGAATCCTTTTAAAGACTTTTTTGAAAGACTTGATTGGCTTAGAATTTTTAAGACTTATAAAAGTTTTTATTGTAGGTAGTGATAAAGCATCAAAGCTTTTCCCTTATATTATGGCCTTGAGTTTTAAAGTATACCTTCCTTATCTCTAGAGTAGAAAACTTGGCCTTTCCTTGGGAGTCTCTTTTGAAGCGAGTGCTACCAATGATAAGTTCTTTTATGAAATATTTTACCATTATCACGTTATAAAGTGGAAGATCTTTATGTTAGTGGGTTATCACTTTTAGTAGTCAAAGAGCTTTTAGAGTTTGATGCCTTATTCAAATTTGGCCTTCCTTAAAGGTATTCCCTCTAATTTAAGCATTATTAACTCCTAGACATGTATTTTGAACTTCTCTTACTGTAGATTTTAAAATTTTGGATGCCAAGAGAAAAAAGAAGCATAAGCCTACTTTTTAGAAAGAAGTGGCCTCAAATCTTATCTTCAAGAGAAATCACTAATGGCTTCAAGTTTTATTAAGGCAAGAACTTTGATCCTAACAATTTCTGTTAGGAAGCCAACCCATTCGTTGACCAAATTGCTTGAAGAAATCAAAACTATAGAGCCTTTGGCTGAAGATACCATTCCTATAGAAGGAACTTCTTCCACTCCTAAAAAGGTTGTTAAGGACATCAGTAATGATATCCAACTTTCTTTAACCTCTCTTACCTTTATTTCCTTTATGAATTCTTAATTTTAATCTCCCTTTTACAGATGGCCTGATATTACACCTTTTAGCTCCTGCCCTTCCTCTTGAGCTAGAATCTAGGAAATATTATTGAGGTTACTATACTAAAGGTGAAATAAAGGAATTGACACCTATCTACTAGACTTCTAACAAAATTTTCATATTTCACAGGTAAAAAATGTTTGGACAATATTGGCATCCTTTGAAGAAGTCTTAAACCTAAGTTTTTTATACCTTTCTCCTAAAATTTCCACCAATATTGCACCAACAATTCGTTCTGAGGGGTTGTCAAGGGTTAGAGAATCTTTCAAACTTACTATGCCAAAAGAGCTTTAGTTATTGACTGAAATTCAATGCAATTCTTTCCTGAACATGTTGTCCTAGGTTGGCTCTATAAATCAATTGTTTGTTATTAGAGGACTCTTAAGCAAAACTGAATTTTTTTAATTTCTTTTGAAAATTCATGTCATAACTAGGTCATTTACTTCAAAAAATTAAGCCTCTTACACAAACTCTAAATAGATTACGATGCAAAACTAGAGGCAAGAATATCCTAGTTCAAATTAACAAGTTGAAGAATGAATTCGACTATTTAGATAATAAGGTTGTTAATCATCAAGGAGCTATCAAATTGATTAGAGAGAGTACTCTCTAACAAGATGATCAGCGACCCAACCAGGTGTTCAATGAGGTCAAGTAGGCAACTAAAAAGCAAGGGAAGTCATTGGTGTTTTAGAAGGATGAAGTTAGCTTCTGAAAACAGTAGGTTTAGTAAGCTAAAAAAGACCAAGTTTCTTGCATCAAATAATAGTGTGAAATATGGAATCTTGACCTAGACCAATTGTAAACTATTCTTTATTTCCTTAATTTATTGACCATCGGTTGGTCTTTTGTAGATTTGAACAATATTTCTAAATGTTTATTTTGATTTATAGCTATTTAATTTTAATAATTCACTTTATTCATTTATCCGTGACCTTTCAAAAAGAGTAAGCATATAAGTTTTTAAATACTTCCCATTTATAAATCACCAGTGAGGTTGACCTTCTAAACTATGTAACTAATAGGCATTCCCATTTAAAACTCTATAAATTCGAAATGTCCCTTCCCAATTTGGAGGCCATTTCTCATATTCTCTATCTTTTGCTTTAGGCAATAAGATCAACTTTCACACTAGATCTCCTTATTAAAATTCTTGTCTATGAATTCTTTTATTTTAGAATTTCTACACCTTCTCCTTTTGAATAATCATGTTAGTCAATGCCTAGAATCACACTTCGTATAAGTACTTTGTTTTCATTAGCATTGCTTTTGAATATTCAAATGTTTTTAAAGTGTTTTTCTTGACTACTCTCAAGGATGGGATTACCATTTCTATAGGAAGAAAGGCATCATGACCATACATCAAAGTGAATGTACTAACTCTTGTAACAGTGTATTTGGAAGCACGATATGCCTACAAGGTTTTAGACATAATTATATGTCAATCTCTAGGATTATCCTCTTACATTTTTTCTAGAACTTTGATTATTGCTTTGCTTAATGCTTCGACTTAACCATTATCCTAAGCATAATACGTAGTCAATTTTAACAATTATATAGTATAATATTCAATAAAATCCCTATATTTTTTTCCTATAAATATTGAGGCCTTTATGATTGAGGAATTCCAAATTAATGAATAATTTGTTCCTTAATGAATTTTACTATATTTACTATATCCATCTAATCAACTTTCTTTAAAGGCTGGGTTATCACCCATTTAGTAAAATAATATGTGGCTAATAGAATGAAATCATGGCATTTTGAAAAGGCTGGATATATATTCTTAATGAGATAAATGGCTGAACCTCTAAATGATCATAGTTTAATTACATAATATAACTCAAAAGTAGAAATTCACTAAATTGTTCGATATTTTTTCATTGTTTATAACCTTTAGCATAAGATATACAATCTTCCAATATTGATGGCTAATAGTAACCCACATAGTTGTATAAGCCATCTCATCTTTATTCCAGACTCTCATTCAACACAAAATTGAGTGCCTATAGCTTAACTTTGGTAGGCACTTTCTTTTTGGGGTTTATTAAAAAGCTCCTAGTTTCCACCCTTCAATCTTAAGTGATTTCTTTGTCAATATTAACAATCCCCATAGAAATCCCTCTTTTGTAAAACGATGAATGAGATTTTCGTTACACAATTACATATTTATGAACCAATTCTTCAAACATTTTCAACGCAAATATAATTTGTGAGATGTTATTTGCTTCCTAATTTTCTCCTCGTGGAATATATTAAAATTCTACTTTGTCAAAGAATTCTAATAATTAAACAACGACATTATAATAGGATGACTGAGTTAAATCTTATACAATTTTATTCCCTTGTTACTTAGCATAACATCAGCTAAGAATCTCTCATGAATATGACTCCTTTGACTTTAAGATAGAATAAAAGTTCTATTCTAATTATCAAGCCCTTATACTCAACCTGATTATAGAAATTCATCTTAAGGGAGAGAAAAGTCTTACTTTAATTTAGTGTAGTGATGACTATCTCAAAGCCAACTAATTTCTTTATGCTAGAACCATTAAATTTCAATTCCACGTCTTCTTCTTATAACTGAGAAAAAAATGTCCTACATCCACTTGTACTTTAACCATGGGATGGCTTGCTAAGAAATCAACTAGCACCTAACCTTTTATAGTTTTTTAGGGTAATATATCAAGTTGAAGTCAATAAGAGTTATAAGTCATTTCCCAATATTTCCTGAGATAACTGGCTCATTCAATATACATTTTATCAAGTCAATTTATAAGATTGCATAAACTTTATTTTGCAACAAATGATGCCTTAATTTTGAATAAGTGAAATATAACACAAAACATAACTTAAAAATGGCAATATACTTCTAATTTGTTGGCGTAAGAATTCTTCTCAAATAATATATAGCATGCTTATGGTCAGCCTCGTTATTATGAGCCAATAAACACCCAATATGTTCTTTTGCAGCAAAAATATACCATTTTAATGGAATTCTTTCTTAGGAGGTATCAGTACTGGAGGTTTGGTTAAGTATTCCTTGATCCTATAAAATGTCTCTTGATACTTTACCTCCTAATGGAATTCCTTACAATACTTCAACCTTAATAAATCTGAAAAAAAAATTGTTTTTCCTACCAAATTAGTAATGAACCTCTTTACTTAGTTACCCAATATAGAAATCTCAAAAGTTCTATCTTATTATAAGGTGGCTTTGCTTCAAGAATAAGTTTTGCTTTAATTATATCTAGCTCAATTCCTCCATTGAGAACTAAAAACCTAGGATGTTTCTTATTTTTACTCCAAATACACATTATAGGGTTAACTTCAATTTGTGCATTCTCATCATGTGAAAGGCTTCTTGTAAATCTTATATATGATATGCACTCTTCTTTATTTCACAACGATATCATCTATGTAAACTTCCATGTGGGCCTATCAAATCATGAAAAATGACATTCATTGTAGCGCCCCCCGTAGGGTACGCATCGGGACTCCTGACACGTATCCCACGACAAAGGCGCACTACCAGAACAATTCTACTAATATCCATATGGCATCGCAGTAATTTAAATCACAATATAACAGAAATCAATAAATTAACATCCAAAATAACAATTATCTGATACAGTCATCCAATCTAGAATAGACAAGTCTATCAGTCTCCTAACAAAA
>JANTNU010000006.1:27074986-27088202 GCA_024752395.1 Erythroxylum havanense
TTAATGAATGCAGTGAAACCTATCAGTATGACTCATAATTACCAAAATACCCTTAATGACAGTAACGAGATGTTACATTCATAGCTCTCTAATAAGTGGCTCTTGCATTCTTTAAACTAAAATATATTACAACCCATTTGAATGTCTGTATTGAACCTAGACATCTAAAAGATGTTTTTAAAACATCTTTTTTTACTATAAAATTTTGATTATAACTAGAAAAACAATCTATAAAAGAAAAGAAATAATGTTTTAAAATTGAACCAAATCGATTAGTTCGATCGAAAATAGTATAAACCGATTGGTTATCTGGTTTGATTTATTATGATAACCTGTTTATATAAAAAACCGGCTAGTTTATTAGTGAACCAGCTAGTTTATTAATGAACCGGTCAGAATCAGTTATTCTTCAACCATCGCTAGTTTTTCCACAACCCACAAACCAACTTTACTATCATCACTCAATAGAAGCAAATATGTGATCATCATTATCAAAAAGTCACCTCATTTTGAGATCAGTTAGTTAACATTCGACCCCGACTAAAAGTCATCAATAACATACTTTGGTCTTCTAATGGATGCTAATAGATGCAAAGGAGACTACTAGACTTTCACTAGGTGAAACAGAAGAGAGAGCAACTAACCATATCAGAGAGGGGTCTGCCAGAGCTATTTCAGTATGAGCAATAATGGAGTTGTCAAGAAGAGGAAGAGGCAAATCTCCATCTTTGTTGCAAGAGTATATTTGAGGAACCAAGGGCTTGCATTTGGACGGCAGAAGTGCAAAGCTTGCGTTTGGAGGCAAAGTAGTATGGTAAAGGTTAAATGGTGATGTGACAATTGCAATTGGTTTACATGTTTCTCATTGGTGAAAGTATCAGAACAGTCTTGGTCAAAGACAAGATTTTGTGGTGTTAAAGAGTCAATCGCCCCTGTAACATTAGCTAGTTCCATAGAGTCACTCCTTTTTAAATAAGAGACAAAAATTGTAAATATGCATTAAATAAGCAACACTTACCATGGTCATAAACTCAAAGAATTCCAATCTCATAAATTTCCCACAATTTCAAGAAGTTTTTTAATTCTTTAAATTTATTTTTTCAAATAATCATTTGCATCAAATTATCAATTTAAAATTATGAAAATTTTTAAATTAATAATTTATTAAAAACATATTTTTATAAAATTAAAAGATGATTTATCATATATTCAAATAATAATAATTATGCACTCTCAAATATATAAAAATAAAATAATATAACAATTCATTTAATTTAATCTAGTCTTCTTTAATAGCACTACACAATAATTTCTTATTCTAAATTATTGCAAACATTATAAAAAATAAAAATAAAAATAATTGTTAACAATTTTTGTGAAATTAAACTTATTGACTAAAAAAGAAAATACTCAATTGTTAAGAATTTTGAAAATTACGTAAATTGTTTAAATAATTCTTAAACATAATAATTAATAAAAAGCCCCGAGTTTGAAGTCAACAAACTTGAAACATTATTAATTTAAAATAATTATGTATTAGTAAATAGTTATTTAGGACATGACCATAATTAAAGGATAATTAAAAGTTGAACAGTTATATTTTTCAAACACTTTAATATTTATCAATTTCGTTTAACAATTGAATTAGTTAAAAGCATAATGTATTACAAATTTACAATGGAGAATAATTCCACACATTACTAATTTTTAATTTATTTAAATGCAGTAGAAGAAGTTGATGCAAATATTTTAAATAAAAACGTTGTTTACGAGTCTTTAGATAGTATTAGAGAATTTGGAGCTTTTGATGATGATAAGACACAACTTCTTTCTGAAATATAATAATAATTTTATTATTATTTTAAGTTTTAAATTAGGCTTATATTTATTTATTATTAGTTAATTATATAATAATAGACATTGGTATTTTTAATTTCAATAAAATATTTTAGTTTTACTTACTTTTATAATTTTTACTTCTTATTTATTATATACTAGTTTTATAACGGTTTAATATCGGTTGAACCTTTAAACTTTAAATCTTTCCTTTGACCGGTTCGATGTCTAGTTTAGTTTTTAAAACATTGGAAACAATGTCTATTCATTACATCTATTAAGGAATTCGCAATCAGTATCCTTTGGGGTAGTTGCATTTAAATCTCTAAAGTCGACATAAATTCTTTTCTTTATGTTCTTCTTAATTATGGGCACACTATTAGTTAGTTACTTAGTATATTTGAATGGTCTATTAAACCAGTCTTATATAATTTTTCAACTTCTTTAATCTTTAGCTTAAATTCTTTAGAGCACTGCCTAGGGGGTTGGCAGTAAGGGTAAAATTCTGGCTTTATCAGAAGTTTATGTTCCACAAGCCTTCTACTCAACCACAACATCTCTATATAGTCCCAGGTAAAATAATCTTTGAATTTTTTAAAGAGTTATACTAACTCCAACTTTATTGTTGGATTTAAATCTTTGCTAACAAAGACTGCAAAAATTTCTCATGAATTATCCATGTTCACTTCTTCTACTAGTTATTGGCTTTGGCTCCTAAAATCTTCAAACTTCTCAAGAGTGGATTTCAACACTTAGACACAGTTTCCCCTTATTGGTAGTTCTTCCCCTTCTTTAAAAACTAATTTTACATTTTTGCATTTGCCCACTTCCTTGGAATTCTCTAGGTTTTTTTGCATTTGAAACTTGACTTTTGTAACTGTAGCTACTGTGTTTTATTTTTTGTGAAAATTGAGTCATCATGTTCCTCTACAATGGCAACCCTAATTATACCAGGAGTAGGCTTGATGGTAGTTGTTTTTAAAGACCTTTCTAACTATACCCCTTCTTTCCTTCATCTCTATTTTTAGGATAATCACCACTGAAAAGTTTGTGAATTTATACTGGCTTTACATGGTCAACGTAGAATGTTATGTCCATCATATTAACTTTAGTATGGAATGACTGTGAATCAGCCCAAAATGATTTTTATTTTATTACCTTTCCATATAAACAAAATTTGATGAAGAGACGAGGAAATACAAAGGTTAGAGTGGATCTAATCTTATCCTGATAAGAGTTGATAACTAGCATATATGTCAACAACAAATAATGCAATCATGGAAGATTTTCCTCCCACTGTGATATACACATAGAGAATTCCCCATGCTCTTGCAGTTTCTATGGTGAATGTAGCAATATATGTACTCCAATTATGATTTTTTTTTCTCTTTACCTAAAACTATCTTTGTTTTAGTTAATATGATGTTTACTACATCAACCAAAAATCTTAAAGTTGGCCTACTATTGATGTGGACCTTAATATATTGAGTTTTTATATTTTTCATTGTAGCATCATTTAGCTTTTCTAGCACCACCTTTTTTGAAATTTCTAGTCCCACAGCCAATATTGATACTCTGTATTCTCTTTTCTCATAAAGGAAGTTTAGCTTCTTCGTATCAGATTTACTAAATAAATTCACTGGAGTCATCCTCCTGATTCTCTAAGCAAGTTGACTTCCTATAAAATCTAAAATTTTCTTTTGTCTTGCTTCACTTCTCACTGATAATTTCTACATGTCCCTTCTTATTAGTAGGGTTTGTAGTACTCTCTTAGAAGTAGACAGTTCTTATAAAGGATGATTTTTTTGATGTTGGATTTCTCGATGGTAACGGCTTGTTTCTTTCAATCCTAGCAATAGACCTCTACATTGAAGCTCTATTTTTTGAGTTTGAGTCAAGGTTATTCAATTCTTGGGATGCCTTACTCACTACCATTATTAGGATAGGAGCACCTGCAGTGGTATTATAAACTGAGACTATCTATACTAAACCCTTGGGATTCATGGATCATATCTTTGTTTAAAGACTTTGATGAATTTTGCTTGGTAATTTTTCCTTAAAATTTCTACTTTTTGTTAGATTATAAGAATATTCTAGTTTTTAGTCCTAACTCTGGTATTTAAATTATAGCTAGGGACAAAAATACTGTACTAAAATTCGATGTTAATGCTAAATGGTACTTCACAATCTTTAGCTTCTTTTTAACATCTAGTAATAGGCATAAATTGGAAGGAATGATTCTTCATCTATCAGCATAGTTTGGTTAACTTCGACGAATAGTAGAATCCCCTTGTTGATTGGGTAGTATCTGCCTCTAATTTCTTCTTTTAAGGAAATTATATGTCCGGGTAGTAAGGTAAAGAATTTTTTCTTACAATAAAAATTTGAAGATCTCCTTTAATGTGTACAAACTTTGGGTAGATAGAGTTTGAATTTTCCCTTTGACTTAAAGAGATTTATGTTCTAAAGCGGGACAAACATAAGTTCTAAGGACTTTAAATTCAATTACTACCAAATTATGAGAATCCATCTTTGTAATATAATTGACTATTGAATTCTTCTTTTGGTGTCTTTTTTCCCTAAGAAGTTCTTAATAATTAGAGAGTTTTATTGCTAGTTCATATAAATCACAAAATTCTATGCCTTAGAATTTCTTTTGTAATTCAATATGAGAAAATTTTACATATTTAGTATTTGGAGAGCAATTTGACATTGACTCTCTTCTTCATAAAATTTATGATGAACATGCCTATACTCTCATTACTTCTCTGAGTAACTCTAAATAGCTCAGCTATACTAACTTTATGATTACTCTGAAAAAGTTGAGTATGAAATAATCTTTCTATTTTGATATAAGAAAGGATAGAGTTCTTGGGCAAGAAAGGCTACTAAGAGAAGGTTGTACCTATTAATGAATTTGGAAACAACCCAAGCTTAAAATTATTAAAGTTTTATAATTGGCTAATTTTCCACATTGAATGGTGAATCTAGCAATGCTCTCAATGATCAATTGACAATATTATCCAGAAAACAAGTTGAATTTATACATTCTATAGTCACTAAGATAAGGATTATCATGTTCAATATGCTTCTTATAAGGCTTATAAAATTCCAAGCAGTTAAGCTATATGAAAGCAAGCTTGTACAATTCTTGAACAACTTCTCGGACAACTTTCATCGACTTAAAGTCTCATATTATGGGTGATGTGGGTAATAGGATTATAGTTTACAACTGTAATGTTACCCCTTAAACTATATTATGGTCCATTAGCTTCAGCTTTTACACTAAATATTTTCCTACTCATAATTTGTTGCCTAACTGTCTGTTGACCATTTTCAGGATTATTGCATAGAGACATCATAGGAAAATCCACTTTTTTATGAGAAGAGGCATCCTTTCATCTACAAAAGAAGTAGTTAGAAAGCGATTGCACTGGCTAACCTTCATCGCATTAGGGTAGGATACCCTTAAGTCCTTTGAAGATCTACTTTGCTAAAGCAGGAATGGCTAGAAATCTATACGAAAGTGGTAGGCAATTTGTCAACCTTTTTATTAATATCTTGATTTCCTCGGCTATAGAGACTATTGAATTTCAATTTTGGAATTTTGTTTATATGAACAACGTGATTCTATTATGGAGATTTTGGATTCTAGGTGAGGCTACCATTTCGAGATTCTCAACCATTTAAGATACATTATCTTCATTCCCTCCTACTATAGGGGCCTCTTTCTTTAGAGATGGAGATGCAGTGATTTCTTTTTCCATTCCTTAATTATAACATTGGGGCTCACTAGGAGGGCCAAATTGTTACTGTTAATATAGAATTTGGGCGTGCTAGGGAGGAATTCCCCTAAATTTGCACCTAACTTCTTATTGATAATACAAATGGGCTTCAAAAAACTTAGAAAATGAAATTCTGTTTCTACTAAAATGACGAAACGTAAAGGAAAAAGAAATTATTTAAAAAGGAAAATGTAAGTTACAAAAAGAATTTGAGGTAATCAAAATGAATACATAATATAAAGAAAGCTAAAAAAATTAACAAATACATTTTTAGAGTTGTTTGTCTCTTTATACATTATTTAGAGTTTGTGTTTTTTGGGGATTGTGTGTTGTGTTTATAGTGATTATTGTTTTTTGTTTATTCGGTGCTGGTGAATTTATAGTCCTCAACTTCCTCAAGCAATTTTTTGCTGTAATTACCATTTCTCAAACTCTCATTAACTCTTTGCCTATTTTCTCTATGAGATCCTGATCACCATCTTACTTCCTTCGTTGAGCATTTATCTCAAAAACAGATGTTACAATGTACATATCACTCTTTGACTATCATTTTGTTGAATTCTTTTTTTGACTCGATCTAGAATTATTGTTAATTTGATGATTTTTTTCTCATTATAGGTGGAGTTTTTGATATGATTACTATTAACTATTCTAGGTTATTTACTTAGAATCATCTATACATTATGCACTATTGTCTTCATTAATCATAATGAGTTTTTTAATAGCTACAAATATCCTCTTTACATCTTGTAGTAGTCAATCACCACCTAATCAAGTTCTTATATATTTTAGTTCACTTTTGCATCTCAATTCTCATTTATTTTGTGTGTGTTGAAATTATTGTTCAATATTTCTTTTCGCAAGATTAAATTGGTAAAAAATTTTGAATCCATGTGGTTGGTAAAATAGAGAATTTTTTAATGTATATTCAAAATCTAGTAATGCTTTATAGTAATGCAATGACAAAAAGTACAAATTGCTCCCTTAGCGTTTCCTAAAAAGTCTCAGTTAGTCACTATTGTTGTTTATAATATCAATTTAGCCTATATGACACTACAACTAAGTAACATGGACCAACCGGAAATCTTTAAAATAATTTCTTTAGATATTGATTAAGATATAATTTTCACTTTAATGTTTTAGAAAAGATCTAAATAAGCCTTTGCTATTATCATTATTATCACTTTTGTTCCTAATTTAAGGCGTAATGAGTACTATTTTAATATCGGTATGGTAAAAAGTGGTAATAGAGATAGTGGTAGAAGCTTATAAGATCTTTTATGAAATACAAAGGTACAAATTGTTCCTTTAGCCTAACGCAATCATGTTATAGATTTTGCCCTTTTTCATGTTTAATATATATATACAAATTATTTGAATGATAAACCTTGGATGATGATTTATTATGAAAATATTTACTTGTTATTTCATATTGGGAATGAACAGTAATAATTTGATGTTTTGTCAAATTTATTTTTATAGAGAATACATTTATTGTCATATAGACACTTATCTTGGAAGTATTATTAATTATAAGGTTAATTTGTAATACATTGGAAGTTTAAATATTTTATTAATATTTAATAATCTTAACTAATATTAAAATAAAAAGATTAAAATTTTAAAAATAATTTATCTTTTAATAATTTTACTTACCTTACGACGTTCAAAATAATTTATACAATACAAATTAAAGAAAAAAAGATGGTATTTTGGGCAAAAGGAATTTTCCCATATGGACCCCACAGCTTCCAATTGCTGACCGTTTTTGAGTCTGACATGGTTTTTGACCGTTGCAACCCTATCATTTTAAAACTTCTCGTTTTGAAAGTTCACAGTGAGCGTGCTCCAAAAATTACTAACTCCCCTCCTCGTATGGGTCAGAAAAATTTGATCCGAGTGTTAGAAGCAAAACCAGGAGTGACAATAGAATCTTTACCTCAATAACTGATATCAACCGTCCGATCTTCATCAGAATGAAGGGCTGAGATCCTGATGACTGATTTTACAATCTTGATCTTCCCTCTCTCTTTCTTCCGGTAGCTTCCCTTCACTTCAAGGTCCAATCTTTCTTTGTATTTTCTGATGAAGACATCAGCATTCCTGGAAAATCCCTCTAGTTTCTGTCATTTTAAGCAGTTTTAAGTGATTGGTTCGGAGATAATTTTCCGGGCATGTTTGGATAAGGAAAAGGGCATAATGGTGTCAACACGGTCTCAAATTAGCAACAAGATAGAAGATTACTGCCCAAATCAAGATGAGAACCAAATGAGTGTTCGGTTGAGAAATCCACACCATGGCTTGAAAGAAAAGTTGAAAGCTTTAACTCTATTATATGAGCAGCAAAAGAAAGCTTCTTTAGCTCTAAGAAACGCGTCACCAAAGCCTGAAGAGAAGCGTTTCGCAACAAATCCAAGTGTGGATCTTATCAAATTCTCCAGAAGAGAAGAGATGGACAGGGATGAAACCAAAGAAGCCAATGAAAACTTTGTGATCATGAGAGAAAACACTATGCCTGCAATGCCTGATTCAAAGCCTAACGCTAAATTTACAAGAACCTTCGTGTTTCCACAGCCGCAACAGTTGGATGATGGTAAAGAGAATCTTTTAATGGGGTCCGATCGAATTTTTGGGCTTTCGACGTGTGTAAGAAAGGCCAATGTTTCCAGTGCTGTGGCCAGGAAGCTTTCAATGGGGAGCTCTGTGCCACAAACAGAGCCAAGAGGGCTTCTTGGGACCAAACACGTGCAAGAAACAGAGAGGCTAGAGACTGTTTCAGAAAGAGATGGGACTCATGGAAGCCGGATTTTGGTGTTTGTGAGGCTTAGGCCAATGGCTAAAAAGGAAAAAGATGCTGGCGCTAGGTGTTGTGTGAAGATTGTGAATAGGACAGATGTTTATTTAACAGAGTTTGCTAATGAGAACGACTACTTGAGGCTGAAAAGGCTTCGGGGTCGTCATTTCTCGTTTGATGCCTCATTTCCTGATTCTTCTTCTCAACTCGAAGTTTATTCTACCACGTAAGTGCTCAGAGGATTTGAAATAGTGCTTGATTCGTAGACTAAAAATTTTCATTTCTGTGAAGCTGTTGTATGCTAACCTTTCCAATTTTCACGTTTGCCCTTGCTAATCCTTCGAGCTATAGGAAAATGCTTTGAAGTTACCAGAAAACTTACCTGACTGCCCTTTACATTGTACATATTTTGGTTATTGTCTTTGAAAATTAGTTGTTGGCTCATTTTGGTAAGCTCTCAAAGGATAACGAGATAGGAGATAAAGAAACAAGACAGGAAGTGATGAATTTCATGGCAATATGCTTTGGGACTAGAAGCCCTTCTGTCGTTTCCCAAAGCTTCAGCAGTCTGTTAATGGAATTTCATTTACGTTTGATTGATTAATATCATATTAAAAAGAGTTGAGTGTTTGAATGAAAATTCCAGGACAGCAGAACTTGTGGAGGGTGTTTTACAAGGAAGGAACGGGTCAGTATTCTGCTATGGTGCTACAGGAGCTGGGAAAACTTATACAATGCTGGGAACCATAGAGAATCCTGGTGTTATGGTTTTGGCAATAAAGGACCTCTTTACCAAGATTAGACAGAGAAGCTGTGACGGAAATCATGTGGTTCACTTGTCATATCTCGAGGTTTACAATGAAACCGTTAGAGATTTGCTCTCCCCTGGAAGGCCTCTGGTGCTTAGAGAAGATAAGCAGGTCTTGTCTCTGCTTCATTATATTCACTTAAAAGCTAAAACATTCGAGTTCTTCAAAGTAAAAAATGTACTCAACTTCATTGACAGAGTCTGTTTTCTACTTTATGCTTCCGTAACAGGGAATTGTAGCTGCAGGTCTGACTCAGTACAGAGCTTATTCTACTGATGAAGTAATTACCTACTTCCATGTTTTAGAAGTTTGAACATTGGGGGAATTATTGATTTGTCCATCTGATGTTGTGTCAGGTCATGGCATTGCTTCAACGGGGAAATCAAAACAGAACAACAGAACCAACTCGTGCAAATGAAACCTCTTCACGCTCTCATGCTATTTTGCAGGTAACTCCAGAATTTGGAACCTTGCTCTGTCATTTTAACAAATTTCTCAGCATTTGCAAGGCCTATTATGTTATTTCAGGTTGTTGTTGAATACCGAGTGAAAGATGCCTCCATGAATGTTATTAATAAAGTTGGAAAGCTCTCACTTATTGATCTTGCTGGCTCGGAAAGAGCTCTAGCAACCGACCAGAGAACGCTTAGATCCCTTGAAGGTGCCAACATAAACCGATCACTCCTTGCACTTAGCAGTTGTATCCATGCGCTTGTTGAGGGTAAGAAACATATCCCCTACCGAAACTCAAAGCTCACTCAACTTCTCAAGGACTCACTAGGTGGATCTTGCAACACTGTAATGATTGCAAACATAAGTCCGAGCAATCTCTCATTTGGTGAGACTCAAAACACCCTGCATTGGGCTGATCGAACCAAGGAGATACGCACCAAGGTCATAGTTTCTTAGCTTCTCCAATCTCTTTAATTTCCGTTGCTTTCCCTTGGATTTGGCAAGAGAATTTCTTCCAGTAAAAAGCAAACATCCCAAATAGGTTCAGCATAATGAGGCCAAAAGATCACTTGTTTTACCAATATTTTATCTGCAGGCACCGGAGCCAAATGAGGAAATACAGCAAATACCAGAATCGCAGACTGATCAGTCAAAGCTATTACTTGAACTGCAAAAAGAGAATCGTGAGTTGAGAGGGCATTTAGCTCGCCAGCAGCAAAAGCTAATAACCCTCCAAGCACAATCCTTGGCTGCAAATTTGTCTCCAACACCTTCTTCAATTACTTCAATGTTGACTCCTCCATCCACAGCCCGACCAAATGAGAAAAGTAAAGTCAGACCTTCATTGCTCACCAGGAATTGTTTCACACCCGAATCCAGGAGAAGGGGAGCAGAGGATGGTGTTAGAGAACTCCAGCTTACTGTGAAGGCGTTGGAGTCAGAAATTGAGAGAATGAAGAAGGAGCATGCTTTGCAGCTGAAACAGAAGGATGATCTTATTCGGGAGCTCTCTCGGAAGAGTAATAAACATCTGGAAGCTAAGAGGACAGTCACAAGGGCTAGCTTGAGGCCGAAAGAAACAAATATAGGTGAGTTGAAGAGTCCAAGTCACCGTTTTTCCAAGTCCCCTGCTCCAAGTGCAAAGAAACGAAGCTTTTGGGACATAACAACAGCCAGCCCATCAGCTGAAAAACTAAATGGAAGAAAGACCAGAAGTCATATCACTGGCGATCCTACTGCAGCTCCCTCCATGCTTCTTCAGGTGAGTCTGACATAAAATGCTCCAACTTCATAAATTCATAACTGCATAGTGTTGCATGAGGACTTTACTTGCCTAAAAGGGCACTGTACAGCTCTGAATCTCAAGTTAAGTTTGCATGAATGAAAAAAAGGCCAACTTCAAATTGCTTAAAGAGCACAAAGCAACAATAAGTGTCTATTGTTATATACGTTATTGGTTTTGTGTTAATTTTTGGATCATCATCACATCATGCAGCCAGGTTTTGCTCGTCAAAGACCTTAGCCTTCCAAGGTAGAGAAGATAGACGTACTTCTACCCGGGACATGAAGACAAACGGGAACATTGCAAAGGGATACATGTTGGATTATACTAACTTTTAGAAAGGAGAATATGTTGCCTATTCTGATTCTTCTTCTTCTTTTTTTAATTTGATTCATTGTTACACACTTTGTAGTTGTTGTTCTTCAATAGATGTTGGAGACTTTGGAGAAAGATGAAGCACATGAATATTTATATTCACATTCCGTCATTCAAGCTTTTCGGCTTTTGTTTTTCTATTATTGAATTATAGTTCCTTTATCTTGTAAATAATTTGCATTAAATTTTAATCACTAAGAGACTAATTGGAGAATTGAATTTTCATTCTCATCCATTCAATTTCGAGATTTTGTTGTTCAATTATGAAATCATTGCGTGATTAAGCATTTAGTACATGTTTGAACAACACCTAATATATAATCATAACAATCTAATTCACAAGACTGAATCCTCTCTTAAAAGTCTAATTTTGTAAATAGATTTACGTGATCTTAACTTACTTGTGTCCTTAAGAATCTTTGATAAATCTACTCTAAAAAAAGAATTCAAATTGATTTTGCTCAAATTTACGTTGAGAATTGATAAGTATAAATTGCATTATATTTTAAGGCATAGTTTGATATGCATTTAGTCATTAATTCAATCATTTAGTATGTGTTTACGATATAATTGTGTTAGCTTGTTAATTATTTATGTTTTAAGTGTTCTATGGGTTAGTACAAGTCTTTAACCTTAAATATTATATTTTTGAGGTATTTTGATGTGTTTGCTTATGTTTTAGGGTCAACATCAAACAATTGAGAAGTTGTAAAGACATTTGGGCTTAAGCAACGACCCACAATTTAACAGAAGCCCAGAGAATGGCCCGCGATCATGGCCTGCATGCCACGATTGTAACATAAGGCATGCAGTTTTGGCTCTCACCTTCTGGTTCAGTTGCTCTCCTTCGACCGTATGTTTGCTCAAGATCAACTTTAGCTCTCGCTTTTAGCCACTCTTCTTAACTCGCCGCTTCTCTGCTATTACCCTCATCTTCTCCTTCTTAGACTATCTCTATTTCTCATCTCTATTTATCTTCTTTTTATCTATCTCTCTGTGCCTCTACGATCATGACAGAAGCCTAGGGAATGGCCCGCGATCGTGGCCTGCATGCCATAATCGTAACATAAGGCATGCAACTTTGGCTCTCACCTTTTGCTTCAGTTGCTCTCCTCCAACCATATGTTTGCTCAAGATCAACTTTATCTCTTGCTTTTAGCCTCTCTTCTTAGCTCCTGCTTCTCTGCTATTACCCTCGTCTTCTCCTTCTCAGACTATCTCTATTTCTCGTCTCTGTTTATCTTCTTTTTCTCTATCTCTCTGCGCCTCCCATGTTTGTGCTCTCTATGTGAATGAACGAATGAAACAGTGAAGGAAAGATTATTTCCTCTCAACCGCCACCCTCTCTTGCCTTTTATTACACTCTTTTTTTTCTAGGGTTTCGCGCTTGAACGTCTTAAGCTGCCATGTCTTAAACCTACAAATAAAAATTAAAACATGTCACGCATGTCACACGTGTGAATTACATGTCACACATATGCATTGGTAAATACCATGCACAGTTATGACTTAAATGTCACAACCATGACATGTTCAAGACAATTGCTAGGTGTGGATTGATTTAAAAATGTGGACATGCCTGGTGAAACATGTTGGAAATTTAGACCTTCCAAATCCACACCCAAGGATATATAATAGACAAAAATATCAGAAAATAACAATACAAGAGAATTTACATGGAAACTCCCACGGGCACTGAAAAGAAAATCTATTATGTGAAAAATTCTTACATTCACACAATTTTTCCTCTCACCCAATCTCCCAATACACCAACACACTCACAAAGAAATATACAAGACAAACTTTCCAACTCTCACCTCAAAAGAGGAATTTAACTAGAGTCAAATTTGTACTACAAATCTTTGACTTTGTTTGGTGCACT
>JANTNU010000006.1:27101211-27111673 GCA_024752395.1 Erythroxylum havanense
ATTATGTAAAAAAGTACCACCACTTATACATAATAAAATGGGAATAACATTACTAAATATATAGAATATCATGCCTAGGTTGAAGCTATATTAAGCTTTCAAACATCCAATACCACACTTATATTTTTAAAAAAAAAACCATCACCTATACATAACAAGTTTGTCACATGTTCACCTGTAAATGTGAATACTATCACTTAATATGAAGAATCCTAAATTAAAACTATATTAGGCCTTCACACATCCAATACCACTTTATGCATAGAAATACCACCACCTATAAATAACCGATAAGTCATACATTCACCTTTAAATGGAAATACTATCACTTAGTATAAAGAATATAATGCCTCGATTAAAACTATACTGAATCATATACTCTTATTTGGATAATCACACGACCATTCTATGTCCAAGTTCAACCTTTCAAGGTCATAGGAAAATTTATTTTCTTTCGACTTAGCTTGAACACTTAATCTCATTATTTCTACTTTTATCCTTATTTTCCTCAAACAATCTATAACAATACATTCACATTTATATCATAATCGAGAATATATCCTCACAGTACAATCTTGGTGTCATATTCAGTAATACATCCACCAATACGATTGTGTTAAATCTTTATCTATCATATCCAATCATATACTATTTCTCATTTGTAAATATCCACAAACTTTCATTTTCTCACATTTTGACATATCATTATCTTTCTCACTAATTCAATCAACTTAATCACTTAACACATGCTCATGCATGTGACTCATACTAGGGATCAGTTACGATCGTCTGCTATAACATGACTAAAATGCATGTGTCTTGACACATTTCAGAAAATTGCCCAGATAAGATAGTAATTTTGGGCTCTGATACCAACTGATGTAGCACTCCACTCCAGCATGACCTGAATTCGACATCGATGGTAATATCCGAGTCCGTGTCCCGCAAAGGTGGTGTGCTAAAACACTTAACACATTCATAAATCGGTAAAAAAAAATGAACCACAAACATTTTATACGGAAATCAATACTCAAATTGGGCCCATTTTATTCATAAACATTTTTAATTCACACAATAAAGTTGATAAAATTTCAATGCCATTTGGGTCCATTACAAAAACAGAAGACTTGAAGTCATAATTTCATTACACTTCAAAATCATTTACTAATCTTTCTAATTTGGAAAGTTGATACAATCATTACTGAGAACACAATTTGATATAAATACAAGAAATAAGAATGCAGACGCGAACTGATCCCAACCTCTATCCTTCACTTATGCTACAGGTATACTCCCGTTGGCCTAACGGGATATTCTTCTGATCTAAAAAATAATTACAAATTTTGGGTGAGTTTTGCGAACTCAATGAGTGACCATCATCGATGGTTCACTCAGTCACATAACACACAAATTCATATATTGCACATTTCACACTATTTCACTTTCACACTTCATATTCAATTTACGCAAACATTCATATTATGCATATGCCATCTGTATGAGACTCACTTTCGTTCTTATTGTTGTGATTGAGTGCCTGTCACTCACTTATACAGAATACTGGCTCGTAAGGCTCAGTCAGAACAAAATACTGGCTCGTAGGGTTCAATTAGAACAAAATCACGGAGCATAGCTCTATGTGGAAGTGCTTCTTACAGGCAACACAAGTCACAACGCCTTTATATTCTATGCATTCATGAGATGGAATGCATCACTTATACTGCATGCTCTTATTCAGTCATAATCACTTATCATTGGACCGTAGTCTGGCATTCAACGTATAGTTGAGAAATCACACTTTTACTTGCATGCAATTTCACATTCAAAATTCACTTAGCAATCACTTCAGTGCACTTAGTTCAACTTATTCACATACAAGCAACACTTTGATATCCAAATCAAAATATCGCAATCATTGGACCTCCTATCCGGAAACTAACATAAATAATCACATTCACACAATCATTCAAAATTAAATTAATACCGAAAAATCAAACAAAACAAATAATGGAATGAGGCCAATCTAGATCTACTCACAGTACGCTCTAGATTAACATTTGCTTTCAAATTTTGGGAACGCCTGAATGCGGACACTTGACCTACATAACTCATTTATGCAATACAGAATTCACACACGTTACAAAACTCATTTATGCGCAAATAACTATATGGACTATGTAAAATGCATGCTCAGTGACAATCCCGGGTACCTTACCAACTTCTCAACTTAATCAAAATCTATCATTTTTCATCAAAAGCATAAACATTCATTATGTACATTCATCTCATATTCTGCATTACTGCACTTTCATTCACTTCACTTTTTTTCTAGCCTTTCTTTCTAAACTCTAAACATCAACACACACTTTTTCGTTGATCTTCCAACTCCAAAATTATTTCTACAATTTCTGATAACATTTGATCATTAAATCCAAAAAAATCATATATATGGCATACTCAAAATCTCCTCACTCATTTTCCAACATTTATGAATATCATTGTTCTTAACCATTTAGCAGTGAACTAACGATGCTTGCTTAATTTCATGCAAAACTAAGTATTCATAATAAGCTTACTTGTTTGAAGCTCCAAAACCTGCAACCATCACAAAGCCCTAACATTTTCAAATCACGTGAATCCTAGTTTCTCATGCAGCTCACGTACCTCATCTTGAAGGTTGACAGGGGGTTCAGTCTTTTCTTAGAATAAAAGAAAGAAATATCATAGTAGAAGTGATGACAATAGAGAAAAACAAGGTTTAATTTCGAGAAATATTTAATGAAAAGCTCTGGGTTGGAGGAGCTCTAGAGAAAGAAGCTTTGAGAGAAAGAAATGAAGGCAAGTATTGTGACTTCTCCCTCAAGGTTATTTAAAACTCCACTTTAACTAGGACACCTATCCAATTCTTAGCCACTTATCCATTTCCAGATCTTTCCATTGATACCAAGATCATTTAATTTGGTTCAGTACTTTGAAAGATGTGCCTCAAATATTTTCGGATTGTCATATCCCAAATAGTGTACTATGCCTAACTTCCATTTAGAACTTAAATATCTTATAAACTGAATCACAATTATACTTCTGAGACAATTTGTAAGCCCATATCTCTAGTTCACTCCAAAACAACAATCGTCTCATTTGGAATCCTACAGGTCTAGATATAGTCGAAATACTAAAGTGTTGCTCAATGGAATAACCTCAGTTCATAAAATTCGAGAGCACACTCATTGTACCCGTTCTACGTTTCTCACTCAATCTTTCTCAATTGATTCAGATGGCTATGATTTTTGGGTGGAGATGTAGGGTAATGTCTTACGAGTCCCATGGTTCAATAATCAATTCATTTGGGTGTCTAGAGAAGAAGTTATGACCAAACGAAAAAAGGACAGAAGAAACAAAACTCAGAAGAAGCAAAACACAGAAGAAGACACGTCAACAAAATATAGAGGAAGACGCGTCAGCGAAACACAGAAGAAGACACGTTAATAAAGCACAAAGGAAGACGCGTCAGCGAAACACAGAAGAAGACACATCAATAAAACACAAAAGAAGACGCGTCAACAAAATACATAAGAAGACACGTCAACAAAACACAGAGGAAGACGTGTAAACAAAACACAGAAGAAGACGCGTCAGCAAAACATAGAAGAAGTGAAACTCAGAAGGAACAAAACACAGAAGATAAAAAAGCAGACGATACAAAACATAGAAGAAACGAACAAAACACAAAAGAAGTTCATTAACAATAACACAAAAGAAGTTCATGAACAGAAACACAGAAAAAGTTCATGAACAGAAACACAGAAGAAGTTCATGAACAGTAACACAAAATGGAATTCATGAATAGAGATGATACAAAACACAGAAGAAGATGACGTCATTAATGACATCATCACAGAAGAAGCAAAATATAGAAGAAGTGAAAAGACAGAAGATAGTAAAACTCAGATGATATAAAATACAGAAGAAGATGACGTCATCAATGACATCATCACAGAAAAAACAAAATATAGAAGAAATATCTTCGCTTACAAGGACCTTAACTTTCAACTCAGACGTCCAAAATTTCTACACTATATGTCGTTGGAAAGATAAAAGAAATTCCTACAATTTTTAAGAAAAATTTCTCAAATCAAGCCTAGATTAATCCAGATTTTTCCTCGAATACAAAATATGAATTTTCTGCATTCATTCAATGTACTGCACCCAATTCTCAACTTTATGACAAACTTTGAGATTCTTAAGACCTAATTTAAATTCAACCTCTTCATAAAAAATGTAGCCATAGGTTCCTAGTTTAATCCCAATCCAGAATCATGAAGTCTGGATAACTAGAGAATAAGTTATGGCTAAAAACCGAAGCACACTTAGTGAACACTTCCAGACCACTCTTTCAACTGTCTCTACTTCTCATTTTCAATAAAATCACATTCAAAAAACAATCATACCTAAAAGTTGTTAATGAATGCATGTATAATTATTTTTATGTGCAGGAACATTTACTATTCAATATGCATGTGTATGCCATATTATGCATAAGCGTGAAACGTGTTTCCTACTTCCGTAGCATTTTCTCTCATCTATTAATTTTGCCTTTACTACAGTAACGGGATTTTACACGTAATGCCCTTCGATTTGTCTAATGCACCAACCATTTTTCAATCACTAATGAATAGACTATTTCAAACTTATCTCTGAATGTTTGTTTTAGTCTTTTTTTACGATATTCTTGTGTATAGTATTAATAAGGAGAAGCATAAACAACACCTAGAAGTAGTACTTTGGGCTTGGCTAAGATTTGTTTATACTTGAATGCCAAGAAGTGTGTTTTCATTTAAAGAAGCATTGAGTATTTGGGCCACTAGATTTCTTTCGACGAAGTGTTCATGGATAAAGAAAAGGTGCAAGCTATTAGTGGATAAAGAAAAGGTGCAAGCTATGGTTGATTGGCCATCTTTAAAAATTTTTAGGGAATTACGAGGATTCCTTAGTTTGATAGGTTATTACTGGCATTTTATGGCTGATTATGACACTATAGCTTTACCCTCTACATAACGACTCAAGAAAGATGCCTTCCATTGGGATGAAACAACTAAAGAAGCATTCCAATAACTTAAAAAGGCTATGGTTATAGTATTGGTACTTGCATTGCCTATCTTCAATCAACCTTTGTTTTGGGGACTAATGCACTGAATTTTGGAATTGGAGATGTTCTTATGCAGTAAGGAAGGCTGATATCATATTTTAGTTAAGTTTATCACAACAAATTAAAACCAATTTATGAGAGAGAGTTAATGGCGGTTGTTCTCATTATGCAAAAATGGAGACATTATCTGTTGGAAAGACATTTCACTATCTTCATTGACCAAAAGAGTCTGAAGTTCCTCTTAGAGGAACATGTAGTACCTCAAGACTATAAAAAGTGGGTATCTAAGTTAATTGGGTATGATTTTGACATCCAATTCAAGCTCGGGAAAGACAACAAAACAAGAGATGCGTTATCACGTATATAGACAGTAGTTCAACACTCCTTCACAACCCTCACCTTAACTAAAGTGGCAGAAGTGTTAGTCCCCGAATTTTTTTCTTGATGAATAAACATGATTTAAATAATTTTGACGTCTTGCTAGATTAATTATTTTATTTGGAGTTAATTATTATGTTAATGTTAGTAGGATTTTAAAATATGGTTTAATTGAATTAAGTGGTAAGACTAGATATATATGAGAGAAAAGAAAGAAGAAAAAGCTAGGTTTCATCTTTGCTTAGATTTCAAGAGGAAATTTGAGGTTGTTCAAGAAGGAAAAAAGGTAGAGAAAGATAAGAGCTTCCATTTGAGCCAATAATCTCATTATTTGGTGAAGATTCAAGGTAAGTTTAATTTTAATCCTTTGGATTTTTGGAAGAGTTTTGGTTCATGAAGCTTAAGAAATATTTGGGTTTTAGTATTCTAGAATCGATTTCAGTGAATGTGTCTTGTGAGTTCTCAGTTGGAATTTCTATTGAATGGAATTTTGTGGCTGTTGTTAAAGAAAATCAAGGAAGGCAAGAGGAGCACGGAGAGAGGCATTTTGAGCAAGTCTTTAAGCAAGGAATTCAAGGTGGGTTTCATTTTTATGATTTAGCAATGAGCCATGATTATCTTTTCAAATTTAAGAGTATCAAATGATTTCAATTGCTTCATAAATATAGCATTTATTATTTTTGAATGATTTGAAAGAATTTTCTATATGTTTGGTAAATGGACTTGTTTGATGGATTGTTAAATGATGATGAAATTTACATTTGGAACATTACATGCTTATGAAAATCATGTTTTTAGAAAAGTGTCATTTTTGGGCAACATGTTTACAAATTGTGAAATGCATGTTTATGTGGATTTGGTTTGGTCGATTTTGTATGTCAAGTGTACTTTGACTAAAGGCTTCTCCCGCCTGCCCGTTAGTGACATGGAGCTCCTTCACAGACTCCCCTAAGTTTACGGTTGCGCAAAAACCATTATGTGGGATTGCGATAGTACATTCCGCTCACGGCTACACAAGACCATTTTATGGAATTGTGTTAGTACGTTATGTTTATGGACCTACCCAAACCATTTTGATGTGTTTATGTGATTATGATGTATTGGCAAGTTTGTTGGATACATAAATTATGTAAGTTGTGAATTGGTTTGACGAGTGGAGAAATTGAGAAATATTTGTCTTATGAATTTTTATAAGAATTTGCTATGATTATGAATGTTTTAATTAATTTTTGCTTGTTACTGATTGTAAAATTGTTACCCATGAGGTTTTAAGCTCAGCCCCACTCTCCTTTCCCTACTCAGGTGATGAGCAAGAGATCGAGTAAATGTTGGGCACCATTGCTGGAACCCAGCTCTTGCGAAATCATGAAGCATGAGCATAAACTCATAGGGTTATTTCTATGAACCCTTATTAGACATCATCCCACAAAGGTGACATGCCCCATTACGGTCAAACATCAAAATAAAATTATTACTCTAACTCAACCATATAACAAGGAAGTCAATATGAACATACATAACCGAACTACTTCAATCTATCATTTCATTTCTAAAGCAACAGAGTTTGAAAAACTTTATTTACATATCAAAACGCCATTGGATTATTACAAAATACAAATAACAAATTTGCGGAAGTTCCGTTAGGCTCATGATCACTTGACTTCTTAACTATCACCTAAAGAGGGGACAGAGAGGGGGTGAGTTTAACAACTCGTAGGTTACAATTTATAACAGAAAAATAAGCAAAAATTATTGAAAACGTTCACTTGTCATAGAAAATTTTCATATGATTCTTAAAACACCTATTTCTTAGGCTTTTAGCCAAAATTCATAAGTTGCAAAACATGAATGCATCACTCTTGTCATGAGCATATGAGCATATCAAATGGTTTTGGTAAGTCCAAAAATATGACGCATTACACATTTCCAATATAATGGTCCTGTGTAGTCGTTAATTCCTGAGGGAGTCCTTGAGGAAACTCCATGCCGCTAGCGGGCAGGCGGGAGAAGCCTATACTTGGGTCAACGTGCACGTGACGATTCTTGAGGGACTACCACAAACTCACATAACACATAGATTTCAAAATCTTGTAAGCTTGATGCCCAAAATGGCACATTCTCTTGAAAACTTGCTTTTCACATGCTTGTTATACCTTAAAAACTATTTCCAAAAGTATGGTTTCATAATCATGCATCATTTCAAAGAATCATTTTAAAAATAACATTTTATAAATCATCACACAAATCATATAACAAACATATAGCAATAAATGCAACACTTATGATGCAATTGGAAGCATTAAACTTTTTTTATTTAAAGAAAACATTAGTGGTTTATTTACTCTATTATAAATATATAGCCACCTTGATTTCCTTGATTATGAACTTGCTCAAAAAGCCTCTTCTTTTATTTCTCTTTCCTCTTTTGATCCCTTTATACAATAACAAAAATTTCACTCAATAAGGTTTTCAATTGAAAATTCTTCAAAGCACAATCACTAAAATTGATTCTAGAATACTTAAACTCAAGTCTTTTCTAAACTTTACAAACTAAAATCCTTCCAAAAATTTAACAGATTTAAAATGATCTTACCTTCATTCTTCACCAAATGAAGGGATCTTTAGCTCAAAGGGAAGCTCTTCTCTTTCTCTTCCTTTTTCCTTTCTTGAACAACTCCAAAATCTCTTTTGAAGACCAAGAAAAGATGGAACCTTAGTTCATCTCTCTTCTTTCCTCTCTTTGGTTTTGTTATTTCCCTTCCTTCTCTCCCATTTTCGTTCCTCCCCCCCCCCCCTCCCTTTTAAGGAAGAAAACAACACTTCTTTCTTCGCATTTTACCCTTAATGATTGATAAAAGTCCACCTTGACCTTCCTTTAATACCTTATGTCTTTTATACTTAAGTGTCTTGTCAAAAGCACCATTGAATATTCTGACATAACTCTTTCTTCTAGAAAAGTGTTCTCCCTCGTCTTAAGTTCCCAATGACACTAAATTAGTCCATTTGGTTACAAAATTTGAAAGTATTGCCCTAAACATTTCGGACTATTGTTAGACTGAAATAGTACACTATACCTAATTTTCATTCAGAAATTGAAAGTCCAGAGATTGAATTAGACTTCAACTTCTCATATCCTTTGTATCTTCATGTCTCTAGTTTATCTTGAAACAAGAACAATCTCATATGGAATCCTATAGATCCAGATATATTCAAAATATTTAAAGCATTTTCAATAAAAATATCCAATTTCTACTCTTCCAATCAATAACCTTACTTTGATTCAATCTATATTTTTGAAATTAATACCAAAAGCTATCCAAAATCTTTGGAGGGCCAAAAAAATGTGTTAAGAAACTATTGGTTCAAAAATCACTTCATTTGGAGGTCGAATAACAAACTTATGGCCAAATGAATCAAACAAGATTTGGTCCTCACTTATATTAAACTTGTCTCGAAAAAATGGCATAACTTTCACTAGAGATGTTAGATTTAGATCATCTTAGAATGATTTCAAAGAGAAATTTGAGATATAAAAATTTGAAGAGACTTTAAGGTCAGATTCTATCTTTTGTAAGGGTAAAAAATGGAGCAGAAGATAGGTACAGACGGAACCAAATGGAAAAGCAGACGAATGGAAAAAGACAGAAGAAGTGAAAAATTGCTATAACTTTCCCTAAAGATATCATATTAAGGTTTTATTTATATGGTTCGAAAGAGGAACTTAATATCTACAACTTTCATGAAGACTTCAAAGAAAGATTTTATCTTCTAAAGGATAAAAAATGGAATAGAAAATAGATACAGATGAAGCTAAATGAAAAAGAAAACGAATGGAAAAAGCTAAATGAAAAAGCTATAACTTTCCCTACAGATATTAGATTAAGGTGTTTTTTATATGGTTAAAAAGAAAACTTCAAGATATACAACTTTTATGGAGACCTTAAAGACAGATTCTATCTTATGAAGGGTCAAAAAATGGAACAGAATATAGATACAGATGAAGCCAAATGAAAAAGCAGTCGAATCGAAAAAGACAAAAGAAGTGAGAAAATTGTTGTAACGTTCCTTAAAGATAACATATTAAGGTTTTATTTATATGGTTTGAAAGAGGACTTTAGGATTTACATCTTTCATGAAGATCTCAAAGATAGATTCTATCTTCTGAAGGGTCAAAAATGAAACAGAAGATAGATACAGATGAAGCCAAATGAAAAAGCAGACGAATGGAAAAAGATAGAAAAAGTGAAAAAATTACTATAACTTTCCCTACAGATGTCAGATTAAGGTTTTCTTTATATGATTTGAAATAAGACTTCAAGATATACAACTTTAATGAAGACCTTAATGATAGATTCTATCTTATGAAAGGTAAAAAATGGAACAGAATATAGATATAGATGAAGTCAAATGAAAAAGTAGACGAATGGAAAAAAATAAAAGAATTGGAAAATTGCTATAACTTTCTTTAAAGATATCAAATTAAGGTGTTCTTTAAATGGTTAGAAAGAATAATTCAATATCTAAAACTTTTATGAAGACTTAAAAGACATATTCTATATTCTGAAGGGTCAAAAATGTAACAGAACATAGGTCCAGACAAAGACAAATGAAAAAAACAGACTAATGGAAAAAGACAGAAGAAGTGGGAAAATTGCTAAAACTTTCCCTAAGATATCGGATTAAGATATTTATATGGTTTGAAATAGAACTTCAATATATACAACTTTCATGAAGATCTCAAAGATAGATTTTATCTTCTAAAGGGTCAAAAATGGAATAGAAAATAGATACAGACGAAGCTAAATGAAAAAACAGATGAATGAAAAAGACAAAAGAACTGGAAAAATTGCTATAACTTTTGCTACAGATATCGGATTAAGATGTTCTTCATATGGTTCAAAAGATGACTTTAAGATATACAACTTTCATGAAGACCTC
>JANTNU010000006.1:27143142-27160817 GCA_024752395.1 Erythroxylum havanense
TCAACACTCCTTGCTATTTTTGCTGCAAACTCTCCACTTAGCTCTCAAGTCTTCAAATTTGGCTTTGGACAAAGCCTTTGTCAAAATATTAGCTAGCTATCCTTTAGTCCTGCAACGAACTAAAACAATCTCCTTGTTTCTTTGTACTTTCTCTAACAAAGTAAAACTTAATTTTAAAATACTCAATCCTGCCAAATTGAATAAGGGATCGCTGGAAATAACTATGACAGTTTAACTGTTTACAAAAAATTCAGTTGCTTTCCTCTGGTTATGCATTAAATCTGTCAACAACTTTCTCAGCCATAAAGTTTGATTTACAACAGTTGCAATATTAACATATTCTGCTTCTGCTGCTGATTAAGCAACAACATCCTGCTTTTTAGAGCTTCAAAAGATACAATCTGAACCAAAATTAAATAAGTACCCTAAGGTACTTCTCATATCATCATAGGATTATGCCTAATCACAGTTAGAAAAATCAAATAAATTCGACTTCTTTGATTTTTCAAACAAAATCCCAAGATCCACAATGCCTTTAATGTATCTAAGCGCTCTTTTAGCAGTTTTGAGATGAAATTCACTAACACAATGCATAACCTGGACAACAAACTGACATGATCCATTATATCAGGTTTGGTTGCTGTGAGGTACATTAAGCAACCAATGAGACTCCTGTAATGCTCTTCATCAACCTTCTTAACTCCATCATCTTTACTTAACTTTTCATTTTGCATTAGAGAAGCACTAACAAACTTGCAATTTTCCATGTTAAACTTCTTAAACACCTTTTTTGCCTACTTGTTGCCCAATGAAAATCCTTTGTTGTGATTGTTATATTTCCATACCAAGAAAGTATGACATATCTCCTAAATTGATCATCTCAAACTCCTCCATCATTTGACCTTTAAATTGTTGCACCAAATTTAAATTGCTTCCTGTCACAAACAAATCATCAATATATAAAGAATCAACAATTAGATCATTATCTACAACCTTCACATACATATTTGATTCACTTAGACTCTTTTCAAAGCCAATACGCATTATGTAATTATCTATCGTATTTACCAGCCTCTTAGAGCTTGTTTTAGGCCATATAAGACCTTTTTGAACAAATACTCCTTGTCTTCTTCTTCTTTGACTATAAAACCTTCTGTTTGCTTGGCATAAATCTCCTCCTCTAAATAGCTATTTAGAAAGGCTAATTTGACATCAAACTGATAAATTATCCACTCCTTTTAAGTTACAAGGGCCAAAAGCATTCTTATTGTGTCAAGTCGTGCTACTAGTGCAAACATTTCTGAGAAATCCACTCCCAATTACTGAGCGTACCCTTTATCTGCCAATCTTGCTTTATGCTTGTTGATCGAACCATCAGAATTTAGCTTAGTTCTAAATACCCATTTTGCTCTAATTGGCTTCTTGATACTTGTTTTGTCTACTAAAACCTAAATCTAATTTTTTTAATCATTCTTGACTCCTCCTCCATTGCCACAATCCATTTTGTATCCTTTGATGCCTTTTCTAACTTGCAGGCTCAAGTACAACAACATCACATCTTTGACAAATATCATAGATCAATCTGGTACCTCTGATTGGAACAACATCAACAAAATCATCAACTTCTCCTTCTAAATTAGATTTCCCATTTTTGGTATTTTCTATTTCTAATTTGTCCCAATTCTAAGATGCAGGTTCATCAAACTTATTATCTCTGCTGATTGTCACCTTTCTTGTTAAGGACTGGTAGAATTGTACCCTTTGGTGATGTTGCTATAGTCGATAAGAATCCTAACTTCAACTTTCTTGTGCAACTTGTGTCTTTTCACATTAGGACATGTGTGTAACAAATGCACCCAAACACCTTCATATTCTCAAAAAAAAGTTTATAGCCAAACCAAGCTTTAAATAGAGTTTTTTTTCTTTCAATGCCTTTTTAGATATTCTATTGAGCAAATAAACTGCAGTGTTGACAACCTCTGCCTAAAAATATTTAGGCATCTTCTTCTTAAACAGTAGGAACCTCGCCATCTCCATCACCTTCCTATTTATTTTTGTCATTCACCTCATTTTGTTGCAATGTGTAAGCGACTATCAGCTGATGTTCAATGCCTGCATCTTCATAAAACTTGTTAAACTTGTCAGAATTATATTCAATTCCATTATCATACATGATCACTTTGATCTTTTTGATCACTTCGATTTTTAACCCAATTATTAAACTTACAAAATACCTCAGTAATTTCAGATTTATGTTTCATGAAGTAAACCTAACAAAATTGACTGAGATCATGAAAAAGGCTATATAATACCTACTGTCATTTAGAGGTATGATTTTCATTAGACTACACACATCGGTGTGAATAAGTTGAAGCTTTTTCGTTGCTCTCCAAGCCTTATTATCTAGAAATGACAATCTAAATTGTTTTCCTAATTGAAAAACTTCACAGATTCCATCTTCAACAATAGGAAAATCTTGCACAAGTTTATTCTTATGTATATAATGAAGTGCAACATAATAAAAATGTCCCAGCCTTTTGAGCTTCCTTTCTTTTGAGCTTGCATAGCATTAACAATATCAGTCAAATAAATTTGTTTAAAGTCTTTAGAGTCTTCCAGAGATGAGATCTTTATTTAAAAAATTTTAGGCAAGCTCACCAACACTTTCTCCATAACCTTACTATCTGCAAACTCCTCACCCATCAGCCTGATCTCATTCACAATGGAAAAAAATCTATCATAATATTCATTTATTGTTTTAGTCTCCTTCATGCCCAAAACCTCATACTCCTTTATAAGATTCATAATTTGCACCTGTTTGGTTCTATCATTACTTTGAAATGCCTCCTTGAACACATCCCAAGCTTGCTTTGGTGTCACACAAGCCATTATTCTTGTGAAAACTGAATATGTAACTACTGAATGAATACAATTCTTGGGTCTTTACTCACTTTGATTTTTCAAAGTTGGATTCACTGGCAATGGAGGCGGATTTCTATCAGTTTCTACCACTTCCCACAGATTAAAGACTTGCAAGTAGGACTTCATTTTGACAGCCCATATTTGGTAGTTTTCTCTTGAAAAAATAGGAGGGGAAGATAAGGAAAAACTACTAGAGGCCATATTTGAATGTGAGTTAAGGGTTATAGCAAAAATTAGTTAGGAAACTTGGTAGGTTTTTTTAAAAACTCTCTAGTTCTCACTCATAGTCTTTTTAAGATCAATGAGGGCTTTGATACCAATTTGTTGGTTTTAGAAAACAAAATTTTGAAAAAGAGAGAAGTGAGACTAAACTAGTCTAATTTCTCATTTATTGGAACTAAAATTTATACAATTATTTTAATAGAAAATTAAATTTTTTCCTAAAAATAATAATCAAATTTGATCAAAACAGAAAATCAAATCTTAAAAAATAAAAAACATAATAGACTAGATACTTGACAGCTTATCAAATATAATATGTAGTAAAAGAAGCAATCTTTCAACATGAATTGAGGAAAATAATGTCAACTTCTCTTGCTATTCCTTACAACATTTGCCAAAAGGGAAAGGATATACTTTCAATGGGATGAATGAGGCCTTTAGTGTCACTGTTATTGTCTCTCTAATAACTGTATCTTCTGTTATTTAAAGAACCTTATTGTGCTCTGATTGTTAAAGTTAAAAGACCATTCTAGGCCCTTATATCCAAATGCATCTTGTTTTATAACTTGAAGCATTGTGATTTTACAATTTCATAAGGATCATTATATGCAAATTTTTTTTCCTTTTCTTTTTCTTTGTTTATAAGATCACTAAGGAAAAGGGATGAGGGTCATAAAGAGGAGTTTTCACCACTTAATTGTCCTTTATTCTCCAATATATGTGCATGTTATACCTCTATGGCATTTATTACAACACCCAAAAGAAAGGTGGTCCAAAAATCATGTAGTTATAACTACATTTCCAGTTTAAGCTTCCAAGTGAATGAAAAGGCTAGTCAAGTTATGATTCATTCTGGATATAATAAGAACAAAGTAGGGGATGAAGCATAATGACCAATTTTGGAATTAAGAGTTGGTTTTCCATCAATGCCAATATCTAGTGATGCATTTGATGAAGGAAATCATGCTCCCCTTTTAATTATTTTGATATTACAATTGAAGTGTAAAGTTCTATCAAATTTTAAATTCTGGATGAAGGGAATATTTTAATCTTCTTTCACATTTCATAATTTTGGTTTATGCTCTACAGTTGATCGGTTGATTGTAGTTTAGTGAAAAAATAATTTAAAGACATTCTTTATCTTATGCTTATTTAGATGTACATGATAAAATCCATAAAAAATTATACATTGCAAATGAAATTATAATGAGATTATAATTATAAGATTCATATTGCATTTATGCATTATCCCTAAATCATTCATTGTTATTAGTTTATTAATACTAGACATTAATAGAATGTAAAAAGATTAGCATACGTTATATTTTTCCTTATAATGGAAGTAGTAGATCTTATAGGCTAAAGTATTAAGATACTTAAACAAATGTACGAGTGTTTATTAGAGAACAAATTTATGAAACTAACCCAATATGAGGAATCTATTTAAAATATTACTTGTATGTCTATAAAAATTCTCATTGTAATGATTATATAAATAATTCTTGGACTTGAGGTCTCCAAATTGTATATGAATTTTTATATTTTGATATAACTTATGACTTATTCTATTCATAGGTCATTTAGTCACTATTCATTGTTATTCTTGATTAGTATTTATTTAAGAAATCCTTAGTCAAGGTGGATGACGCTAAATAGTTTACAAACGTTATTAATTGAATCAATATCTAATAACTTAGAATTAATATGATTGGACTCAAAACAGAGTAGACATTAATTCTATACTCGATATCTAATTGGAATATTTTATGATGAAATGATTGAATTGTAAGAAAAAATCATGTACAAAAAGGTTAGTCAAAATTACTTGGACATTTTTAGATATTTAGGTGGTCATAATATGTAGATAGACGTTAATCTTGATCTACGATAATAAATTGTTTAATTGGAGAATTAAAGATAAATTAAAAAGTTTTAATTTATCTAATTTAATTATGAATTTAAATTATAATTTATAATTATTGTCAACATATTTGAAAACCTAATAGATTACACATAAAAAATGAGTTATAGAGAGCAAAGTTAGTTTAATCAAATTGGATTTGATTGTAAAGTTTAAAAAACTTTATAATTAAATATGAGATATTAAATAAATAAAGACAAATATAAGATATTGGATCTTATTTGAACATAATTGATATTTGTAATTCCAATTAAAGTTTAATCAAAATTAAAATTTAATTTTAATTAAATTATTAAAACGTTCAAAATTTATTAAAAATAGACTTAAGTTTTGGTGAAACTAGCATTTCTTGTTTAACTCTCTCTGTAAGAGATAGAATTCTCTCAACTTATTCTGTGGATACTATTAGAAGTCGGATACTTGTGTCGCTGCGGTAACTGAAATGAATTGCTTTCAAAAACAATTCGTGGGATATAACAAGAAAATAATCAAGTTTTATGCTTTGTTATGATTTATGTGTTAATTATTACATAAAATTAAAGTAATGTTAAATTTTGAAAAATAAAAATATAAAAAAATTTTATAATCATTTCTCTATAATCGGATTAAATCGTATGCGGATTTCCCCACACATAAATCGTAGAATAAGCATGAATTTACTGTGATTGAAGGTTTGGTAGACTTTTTGTATCTTCCGAAGTAAAAGTAGGGAAGAAAAAAAAAAGGTTCTCCTTAAGGGAAATACGTGTAAACAACGTAATAATTATCAGTCATATCATATATGTACAATCAAATTAACAAATCTCAACACCTACAATCTAAATTTTAGTTAATTGGTCAGGTCACATGAAAACCAGAAATAATATACTTTCCTGTTAACATGACCGTGTTACGATGCCGCAAGAAAAGCAAAAAAGAAAAGGATAAATTAGCAAGTACCATCCACAGCCACAGGTAATGATGACCGGGGGACTCCTAAGAACTCCATGGCTGACTTTGCCATCACAGTCGTAAATTCGGCGAAGCTAATGACCCCATCACCGTCGGTATCTGCTTCCTTGATCATCTCCGTGAGCTCTCTGTACGTCAATGGCTGCCCCATTTTGGCCATGCAGCCTGCGAGCTCAGCGGCGCTAATGTATCCATTACCATCTCTGTCGAACAAATGAAAGATTTCTAGAAGTTGCTCTTGGTTTACAAATATCTCTTCATTTACGTCGGGCAATATGGCATTGACCAGTTCGTCGAATTCCACAGCGCCATTGCCGTTTGAATCCATGTTGGCTAATAGGACGTGGATTTGGTCACCTGAAGGTTTCAGTCCTAGGGAACGTAATAATGCCGCTAGCTCTAACACGGTCAGGCTGCCATCGGAATCCATGTCGAACCGGGCAAATATGTCCTTTAATTGGTTGAGTTGGTCCACGTTGAACCCTGTGTCTGCTGCCATTTGTTTTACGAAAATTTCAATGTCCGTCCCTAGCAAGCCAACGTACATAGATAGCATTTGCGCCCAGAAGCTGATATCAATATGTACATTATTTCAAACATGTAATTTGTTGTGAATTTATGCATGTATGAAACCGTGGCTAATGCATGGTGACGGAGCTTTGTGGCGATCGAGGTGGTGGTGGTAAGAAAAGATAAGGAGAGGAGATTGATGTTACGGAGGAGGGATGGTGTCGTTGTTGTGGTTAGTTTTTGGTTTTTTAAGGTTAAATTTGGATGTTAAATAATCTGTTAAGAGATTAACCTTAAAAACGGAAAAACGTGTCGGTGCTTCTTGCAAGTTGCAACCTCTTTACTGTTCGGTTGCTGTTTCATTCATATCTGGTTAATGAAGTTATAAGGACCACTGCAGATGTAAGATTGCAAATTAATTGGAACTTAAAATTATAATTCAGACTGTCAATTTTGTTTTATTTTTTGTAATATGAGAGATTGCAAATTAACTTTATGTAGCATATAAAGAACCTTCGATTGGCATTTAAAACTATAATTCAGACTGTCGATTTAATTTTCTATTGTCATATATATAATATTAGAGCTTAATTAACTATTAGCATATAAAAATTTAGTTTTAATGTCACTAATTTTAAAAAAAACTGAATATAATTATTTTAATATAAATTTAATTCTCAAAAGAGAAAGTTAATTTCATTAAATCGCTATATATTTGTTAAAATTCTAATTACATGAGAAGCTTGAGATTTCAATTTATATTCTAATTTTAAATCTACATTTTAAATGAGTCCTTATCTTATGATAATAATTTTCACATTAGTGTAAAATAGTAGATATCATCTAAATTCGTATCTAAAAAATAAAATAAAAGATGCAAAAACAATTATAGTATTACAAATTATTTAAAAATATTTTCAGTTCAATATTCGTCAAATTATTTTAACATAAACCATCATATGATTATACTCCTAAAATAATGATAGAAGAGATAAGGTAATTAAATTTACTAGATTTTGTAAACCCTTACACAATTAATCATAAAAAATAATGTATTTGATTCATTGTAATGCCAATAATATCAAAGAAGACAAGGATCACATTTTTGTCATAATTTTTATAGTTCCTTCAAAAACAAATATTTTCTCTAATTCTTAATAGTGGTGTAACCCACACTAGTTCATTGAATTTGATCTTGAATTAAGACAACAATTAGTTGTAAGAAATATGGCATGCAAATTTTCTATAAGGCCATATTAAACTTGGTTTAGGGTTTTCTTAGTTTAATAGTATATTAAATCTTAACCGTTAATTTTGGTACTTGATGGACGAACAAGATTTAATGTCAATAAAGAAATGTATATAAACTAATCCTTTCTCTAACCTAATAAAGTACAAACAAAACACAAATACAAAAAAAGTAGATATTTGTGCATTGAGCTATCCATCAAGCTATTGTACAGAAAGATGGTCAATAGAGAGAAGTTAGTTCGTAATCAGTAAAAGTTTTCTTCTCTATATCATAACAAATTCTACTTAAGGTAAGTGATTTATTCACTTTATTTATGTGGTTATTATTGTATTCAAGAGCTGAATGGGCATAAATAATTTATGTGTGATTCATGATTCATGTATGATTTATGTCTTTAATGTTTGAATAATCAAGAATTGAAAAAACTTACATATGGTATCAGATCCTTAGGTTTTTGAATAGGTAATAATCCTTAAATTATTGATTTGATCATTTTTTTCAATTATGATGCTTATAAAAAATTATGATTTTAGGGTTTTATATAAAGAATATTTTTTTTTCCTATAAATAAAGTTATGTCATTGGCAAATCTTTGCTTGCACCTGTGCGTCTCCTAATTTGTCTCTCTGGGTTTGCTTATAACCGTCTGTGCACTTCTTTGTTTCTTTCCACTAAAGAACATTCATTTGAGAGAATTAAAGAAGTTTGACAATAATGAGAGTGGGACCCACACCTTTAAAGTTGCTTTCTTTGTTTTGGCTACACTTACTTTCTTTAGCACATATCTTGCCGCAAATTAGAATGCTAAGAAAATCTTTGATTTAAGAATGGATAAGAGAATCTTTGATTTAATAATATGTATCTAGTAATTTTTCAATTACAGAAAATTACTGTATATTGTTTCTTCTTCAGAAATTTTGGAGTTAGAGTTTTGAATAGAAAATTACAGTTATGAAAAAAATTGATGATGGATGAATTATTTTAAATTTTGAATTTCTTATGTCTTGTTATTATTAATAATATTTTGACCTATAATATAAATTTAATTTTGGTTTTATCTTATGATTATGATTATTATTTTATATATATGACAGTATGATTAAAATTAATTTATTAGTCACCAGAGTGGCCAAATTAGTTTTGAATGTGTGGTCATATAATTTATGTATTTTTATGAAATGCTATTACGGAAATTTTTTTAGTTGTTAGAAATTAAGGGCTTTACTCAAATGTAAATCAATGTTCTATAACTAATAAATATAAAGGAGAAAATTGATATACTCTTCTCATATATGTATAGTTATCTAAATATGCTAGATCTATTTGACAAAGTTTATTTAATTTTTTTTATAAAGTTTAAATAACAGTTTAATCATGGTGATGATATGCATTGTTGTGTTTACCAAAATAAAACCTGCAATATATTTTAATATATGTGCTTCCTGTCTGAATCTGTTAATTAATGAGCGTTTACATGTTTACAGTTATTAGTCCTCACTCTTAAAGCTTCGTCTATTACTTTGTTTACTAGTGTGAATTTCTCTAAATAGAGCGAACAAGTCATGTTCCATTTAGGTGCTTTGGATCTTCACTTGGCGCTATTAGAGGATAAGTCTTCTGACCTTAATGATACTATAATAGAGGTTGAAAAGGCACACTATAAGGCATGGACAAAGTCTAACAGACTATGTTTGAACTTTATACGAATGACGATTGCCAGCAACATTAAATCTACTCTTCCTAGTACTGAAAATCAAAATGCTAAAGATTTTCTTAAGCTTGTGGAAGATAAGTTCCATTCTGCTGATAAGGCACTTAAAAGGACACTTATGATTAAATTCATGACCATGAAGTTTAATGGGTCAAAGAGTATGCATCAATATGCCCTTGATATGACAAATATCGCAGCAAGACTTAAGACACTAGGTATGGCTGTGGAAAACTCCTTCTTAGTGTAGTTTATCATGAGCTCACTTCCTATTGAATATGGACCGTTCCACATCAATTATAACACATTGAATGATAAGTGGAATATTGATGAATTGTCCAGTAAGTTTATTACGGAGGAAGCGCGATTAAAGAAACGAGGAGTTCATTCTAGTGGGTCAAGGAGCTAGAAAGAAACTCAAACCAAGGCCAATAATTTTAAGAAGAAAGGACCTGCTAAAGTTCCACAGGTTGACGATGGTGAAAGGAAGGGACAAAATTTAGATAAATGTCACTTCTGCAAGAAAGAAGGACATTATTAGAAAGTTTGTCTAAAACGTAAGGCTTGGCTCGAAAAGAAAGATATACATTATGTTTTTATATGCTTTGAATCAAACTTTTTTGAAGTTCCTTCTAATACTTGGTGGCTTGATTTTGGTGCCACTACTCATGTTTCCAATAGTATGCAAGGATTCTTTACAATCTAAACCATAAGTCCAACTAGCAATTGTTTGTTTATGGAAAACCGAATAAAGGCCCCAGTTGAAGGTGTAAGGAATTGCAGGTTGACATTAGATACTAGGCATCACTTGGATCTAATAAACACTCTATATGTACCTTCAATTTCTAGAAATTTAATTTCTGTTTCTATACTTTTAAGGGTGGACATGGTTGTTTAATTTTTATAAAAATAATTTGTTTATAGGTTATGGCATGCTTATGGATGGTTTATATAAATTGAAACTTGATGATGTCTTTTTTCTGAATCCTTATTTATTGTTAATCATAATGTTGGAATAAAGCGTAGTTTGGCAAATGAACATTTTGTTTACTTGTGGCATAAACGTTTGGTTCATATGTCCAAAGAAAGGTTAGCAAGACTAGTAAAGAATGAGATTCTACCGAATTTAGATTTTATTGATCTTGGCTTATGTGTGGAATGCATTAAGGGTAAGTAAACCAAACATAGCAAGAAAGGAGTCACAAGAAGCAGTCAGCTTCTTCTTGAACATTTTACGGACCTTTTGACACTCCGTTCTTTAATAAAGAAAAATATTTCATCACCTTTATAGATGGTTTTTCACGGTAGGGATGTATCTATTTACTGTATGAAAAATCTCAAGCTATAAATACCCTTGAGGTGTTTGTAAAGGAGGTTGAGAGGCAATTAGATAAAAAAGTAAAAATTATAAGATCTAATAAAGGTGGTGAGTATTATGGAAAATATGATGAATTTGGACAATGTACTAGTCCATTTGCTAAGTTCCTCGAAAGTCATGACATATGTGCACAATACACTATGTCAGGCACACCGTAACAAAATGATGTGACAGAAAGGTGAAATAGAACATTAACGGATATGGTCAAGAGTATGATGGGTAATTCCTCATTACCCAAAAGTTTGTGGATGTATGCACTTAAAACTGCTATATATCTACTAAACAGGTTCCTAATAAGGCAGTTCTTAAAACTCCTTTCAAGTTATAGACTGGAAGGAAACCTAGTTTAAGACACTTGCATGTTTGGAGTTGTCTAGCAGAGACACGTATGTATAATCCACTTGAAAAAAATTGAACACTCGAATTGTTAGTGGTTACTTTATTGGTTACCTAGAAAAATCCAAAGGGTACATGTTTTACTGTCCGAATCATAATTTTAGAATTGTTGAAACAGCTAATGCCAAATTTTTAGAGAATGGTAATGTCAATGGGAGTGCTAAAAATCAAGTTATGGATATTAATGAAATAAGGGTTGATATTCCATTACCCATAAATGTTCTTAAACCCACAACTACAACAAATGTTGTTCCTGCTTTGTAAGATCAAAATAATCAAGAATACCAATTAAATAATGAAGAAGCATCCCTTGAAGAACCTAACTTACCACCAGCTCATGCAAATGAACTAGTTGGTATGGCTTTAAATAAACATGTAATGGTTAGAAGGTCAGCTATTTTTGAAGATTATGTGGTTTATATGTAAGAGTCGGATTATGATTTTGGCATCGATAATGATCTTGTTTCATTTTCATAAGCCATAAGTAGTGATAAGTCTGAAAGATGGATTGATGTTATAAAAGAAGAGTTGAAATCAATGGCTCAAAACAATGTATGGGATCTTGTAGACTTACCAGAAGGTTAAAAAAGATTTGGTTGTAAATGGGTCTTTAAGACCCAACGTAGCTTGAATGACAATGTTGAAAGATATAAAGCTAGACTTGTTGCCAACAGTTGCACTTAGAAAGATGGAATTGATTATAAGGAGAATTTTTCACCTGTCTCAAAGAAAGATTCATTAAGAATAATTTTAGCATTAGGAGCTCAATTTGATTTAGAGCTACATCAGATGGATGTGAAAGCAACCTTTTTAAATGGGGATCTTGAGGAGAAAGTTTACATGGATGAACCTTAAGTTTTTTCCATTAAAGGTAAAAAAAGTATGGTGTATAAATTAAAAAGTCAATATATGGACTTAAACAAGCTTTCAGGTAATGTTATATTAAGTTTAATAGTACCATTACTTATTTCGGTTTTGAGGATATCATTGTTGATCAGTGTATTTACCGAAAGATCAGTGAGAGTAAGTTCATATTTCTATTTCTATATGTTGATGTCATTTTGCTTACTGCTAATGACTTGGGCTTGTTGCATAAGACTTAAGAATTTCTTTCTAAGAAATTTGAAATAAAAGATATGGAAGAGACATCCTATGTGATTGGAATTTCAATATTCCATAAGACATTAGAAGGTTCATTAGGATCGTAAAAAAAGTATCTGGAACACGTTGGTTCGAGTCCAGCTCGTGACAAAGCCAAAGGAACGAGGAAGTATGATGAGTCATATCATATCCCGAAAATGGAAGCATAAAGGAACCTGATGGCCTGTTAGGTTAAGCAAAGAAGGTAGGCTACCCGGCGATCAAGTTTTTGAATCCCGTAAAGCTCACCATTGGTTAAGCCAAAGGAAGACGCTGACGCGCTTCACTCATGAACAGAACTTCGATAAAGTCATGTTATATTTTTGGTATTCTCCTGGGTGTATAAATACGTTGTATTCTCCTAGTGTACTGATATCGAAAACAACTCACAGTGAATAAAATAAAACCCTAGCCGTCGTAGATATAGTCAAAATTTTTGATAAACCACATAAATCTGTGTGTTCGTTTATTTTTCGCACTGTTCTTTGATTATTGTAATTGATCGTCCATAACATTAAGTATGTTTGAACTAAAATCTGTACAAAATTGCAGTAACAGAGGACATATGTTCCAAGTAAAAAGGAGTTAATACGATAACATATGATGTTTCTTATTATGTATGTAAAAATGAAAAATGATTAATGTAAGTCAAAAGATATTAACTTATATTGTCGAAGATCGTAAAGATTAACTAAGCCTTATAGGGAACTCTTAGGAATCATATCTAATTCTTAAAAATTAAATTTAGGGCACTCTTAGGAATCATATCTAATTCTTAAAAATTAAATTTAAGATTTTCTTCTTCAAAATTTAGTTTTCAACTACATGGATTTGGTTTGTAACTCTTAGGGTTAAATATGTACTTAATTACTATCCTTGCTTTGGCAATGCAATTTTAATCTTTATTGTTAAATTTTTTTACCTGAAACATTCTTATTAGACAATTCTAATAAAGCAAATTGAATTAAATTCAATGCAAGAGAATTTAGAACGGAGAGAGGTCATTTTGTTTGGTAAATCGCACAATATATATATACACATACAAATGTGGCTACCAACTCTTAATAAGAAAATTGAATACATTTGTTATACGATGAAGTAAATGAGATCAAAAGAGATTAAAATGTAATATATGAACTATAATATAGCATACTAAATTTGGTCAAGTATCGATTCACTAATCAAGATCTCATATATTCTTAATATGCATATGACAATCAGCACTCACTATATACTATTGGTCACTGCAACTCTTCATGGCACACATCGAGTTCCATTATATATATATATATATACACACACACCATTTTCCAAAATGTGTAGCAAAAGTTAAACCAATCACCTTCCACTTTCAGGCAGCTATCTTCCAATATCAAGCATGAGGAGGGTCATCGCCAATGCCATCTTTTTGTTGGACTCCACCAAATGCTATCACCTTATTAGCACCGACCGCCTCAATATCTCCAGCTATGCACCGCCTGCACTTCCGCTTCACCCATTCCAAACACCCTCCCTGCTTGATGTTGTTAAATGGCGGGCTGGATCGCCGGCGGCTGTATATTCGACCCAACACGCATGAAAGAATTGCAAGAACTGCTAACACCGATATAACTGCGAAGAATGGCCCTATAGAACCTGAAGAACTCCAAGCATTATTATTGTTGGTATTATTTGTTGAAGATAGTAAACCTTGTTGGTTAGGCTGTTCTATTTCTCCCGGTGGTTGTTGCTGCACAGGCAATGACGAAATCGTTGATTCCATAGTTTTCTTACACTCCCATACAAATGTGGATATACATGTTAAAGTACTTATAAGTAATGATGCTAAAACACTATGAAGATAGCAGTTCCTGAATACAAAGAGAGTACTGATGGGATGGCTGTGCTTTAGCCGACCATTGGGTGCTTGAGTAGTGGAAGACAACGTGGAAAGGGTAAAGGCAAAAGGGTTAAAGCAGAGCTAGATAGCAAGAGAGGGGCTCAGTTGTTTGAGTCTAACTCCACTTTAATGTAAAGATAGCCTGTGAATCAGCATTTTGCTTGCACGAGGTTAGCATACCAGAAGAATGCAGCAAAAGGAAGCGATTCTAGTAACTAAAGTGAAAGAGTCCCATGTGGGCTTTCCCTTCACAAAATTATTTCTCATTAGATGTTGATAAATTAATGAAAGGACATGCAGCGAATCTTGTTCTTAATATAACCTCCGCCTTTTCTACTTGTGGAAGATTCATCAAATTTATGCAGTGTAACATTAATTTTGTTTTGATATAGAAATGATTAATTATGCGCAGCAAATTATTTTGGAGAGTTATAATTATGCTAAAAAGGCTAATGACATCAAAATCTGTAATTGATTTTTGAAAATTCTTAGATATTTTTTGATAACCAATGTTTTAGATGAATGAAAAAATAAACATGTAATGAAATATAAAAGTTTATTGTTAATGAGTTCTTAATAAAATATAAATTATTTATCTCTTTATCACATATCCGATCTAAATGAATACATTACTTAGTACCAATGATTTTAAAATCAAACTAGACCTGTTGATTTGACCGAAATAAATACATACTGGCCTGATTTCCAACCCAGTTCGTATTTATAACTCGTATAAAAAATCGGTGGATTAAATAATAAACCAACCCATTTTAATGAAAAACCGACTGATTTTCTTAAAAAATTCGACCATTAAGTAATAAACTAATAATCTATCAAGCTATCTAGAGCATATAGGCCTAGCTTCACTCTTGCCGCATCAACCCATATATATATATGCCTGCTTGTCCTTGTCACTCTCTACTTTTGATATACGTTCATCTATCATTATCATCACTTTTAGTCTCAAGTCTAACAATAAAGCGAGGTTTGAGAAGATCTGATAATATGCAACTTTATTTTAATATAATAAAAAGGCTATTTTTAGTAGACCTGTATGCAGATGTGACAAAAAAAAAATATAAAGAGTAAAAAATGTTAATATATATATATATATCTATATATCTATATATATAATTAGTAAATAAACTATGAAATAAGTAATATTTAATATGCAAAAAGAATAAATAAATAATAATACTGATAGAAACACAAATACTAGTAATAAAAAATATTTATAGTACCAATACTAATAATTAGAAGGAATTCTAAATAAATAACGGACAAGCATAATCATAAAACATGAAGAAATTTAAGACTTCATCTAAGTAAGAGTTAAGACCCTTCAACATAATCATTGAACGTAACAAATTGATCTAAAGTAAGCACTAAGGGGCTATATTAAGAGTAAAGAAAGAACAAAGCACTAACAAGTTCTCACAAGTTCATATAAGATGTAGATCGGAGAAAAGAATCACACACAATAAAAGAAAAATTGGTAATATATCCACGAACCAACTTATCATTAATGTAAATTGAGGTCTTAAACAAAAGTTGGAGATTTTTATTGGGCGTTTTTTCAAAATCTTTTGCCTTTTCAATGGATTTTTTTCAATTCTCCCGAGCAATCTAAATAATAAATTATATTTTCAAATTTTATATTCTTTATTTTTCTCTTTATATTTTAATTAAAATTTTTGTTTTAAATTATTATTGTTAAAAAATGAATTACTATTTTATCCTTAACAATACAATTATTTAATCTCATTAACAAATTAAAATTGTGGTAAATTAAAATTTTTATTTATCTCTTTTAATTAAAAATTTAATTATTATTGTTATCATATGTATTATATTTTTATCCTTAATAAATGCAAAATTTATTTAATCTTACTAATAAATTAAATTTTTCAAAATTTTGGGTTCTTTATTTATCTTTTTATACTTTAATTGAAAATTTTAGATTATTGTTGTTAAAAATTAATTATTATTTTTATCATGATTTTGTTTAATAAATTGAAAAATTAATTAGTATATAAATAATTTTACTTAAGATAATTTAATAATATGTTTAAAATAATATTTAAACTATAAAGAAGTATGTTTAAATGATATTAAAAAAGAAGCTAGAATAAAAAAATGTTTAAATGACATTAAAAAAGAAGCTAGAATAATCTTTACACTATAAAAAAGTATGTTTAAACCATTGCTCGCACATAACAGTTCATTCATCAACTATTTATGTAATATATCCCAAATTCCACTTAATATAGCATTGTTAACCAACTAAAAAATTGTTAAATATTAATAAGGGACAATGATAAACTTAATTTATTCTAACTATTAGCATATAATATTTATTATTTCTCGTTTTAACAAAGTGCTTTCCTATCTATCGTCACTTAACTTTATCCTTGAGTTTATCTGTTAGCATATGTTTACTACTCCTCATCTTAATCTTGGTTATTTCCCCAGATATAAAATACAACTTCAATTACTATGGTTACTTCTAGCCAAATCATTTTAGTCATTGCTATTTTCTCATTACATCATGATAAATTCCGCTTAAAGCATGTGATTTATTTGCTTCCTATATGTGGTTATAATGGGAATGAATGATCTACGTATGATTTATGATTTATGTATAATTTATGCCTTTGATGTTTGAATGTTAAGAATGAAAACTTACATGTGATATCAGAGGTATAGGTTCTTAATAAATAATAAGTTTTAGATTATTGATTTAATTGAAAGGAAGATATATAGAGTTCTTAGACAAGGACAAGGCCATAAAGATGCGATCGAAGCCTGAAGGTGATATAAGACTAGATATCTAGCAATTACCAAGGAGCCCGACAGCTGCAAAGCCAACAGCCTGCACGAATATGATCGGGGCTTGTTGAGCTCAAAATGAAAGTTGCGGAATAGATGACATTCCAGTAGATCAGGTAACAAATATTATTTATGCATTATGGAGAGAGTTACCCGCCTTTGCCCCTAATGCCCGGTTTCCAGGAGCACCCTTCTATTTTGTGCTTCTTTAAGCTTTAGTGCAAGTTTGTTACCGATTGTCATTAGGCATTTTCTTGTTAGTAAGTTGCTTTTAGTCTTCTCCGTGAGTGTCTCCTGTCCTTGTGTGGGGTAATGGATGAAAGTCCCAGCCTTCCTAGGAATTGTGACCTTTTTTTTTTTATATTCTGGAGGTTGGTTATTTTCTGGTGCTTGCATGACTTCTGAGTGGGAGGAAGCGTGGGGGTATCCAGCTTAGTTGAAGTTGGAGGCTATGAGAAACTGAGTTTTCTTTTTTTTTTCCTCGTTTGCCATAGTGATCGCGGCTTATCGTTCAATCCTAAGATTGATCCTTGGAAACCGGTCAAAATCAATTTATACCAAGAATTG
>JANTNU010000006.1:27167619-27177951 GCA_024752395.1 Erythroxylum havanense
CAATTGATTTGGGATTATTTTACGCTAAAAATGCAAAACAAGCTTTGGTTGGTTATGCAGATGCAGGTTACTTATCAGATCCGCATAAAGCCAGATCTCAAACTAGTTATGTATTTACGTATGGAGGCACTGCAATTTCTTGGCGTTCACAAAAATAAACACTTGTTGCTGCTTCTTCAAATCATGCTGAAATCATTGCACTTCATGAAGTAAGCCGAGAATGTGTATGGTTAAGGTCAATAACGCATCACATTTTAACAACTTGTGGCTTATCGACAACAAAGAACCAACAATCATATATGAAGAGAATGCAGCATGTATCGCTCAAATAAAGGAGGGTTATATCAAAAGTGATAGAACCAAACATATCCCTCTGACATTTTTTCAATTCACCCAAGATCTCGAAAAGAGCAAAGAAATCAACATCCAGTATATTCAATCAAGCGAAAATATTGCGGATCTTTTCACAAAGGCACTTCCTACTACACCTTTCAGGAAGCATGTCCACGAGATTGGAATGCGACATCTAAGAAATTTATGAGGAAGAGCTCATTGTGTTAAATGAGGGGGAGCTTACGTAGTTGCACTCTTTTTTCCTTATCATGGTTTTTATCCTAATAGGTTTTTCCTGATAATTTTTAACGAGACAACACCAAATGCGTATCAAGGCCAAATAAGAAATAATTAGATGGCACACCAAGGGGGAGTGTTATAAAAGATAGAAATAATATGATGTGCTACTAATTGTTAATACACCACTTAATTCTTAATGCACCAAATGCACCACTTAATTGTTAGTGCATCAAATGCACTACTTAATAGTTAGTGTACCACTTATATTATCATGATAGTATTTTATTAGAAATTTTGTACTATAAATAGAAGGGTTAACTTGATATAAGATATACCAATTTATAAGAAGAATTCCCCTCTCCCAAATATTCTTAAATTTTAGTTTCAGTTTTATAACAGTTTGCTAATACATAAACCAAGACAAATTTAGACGCTGGAAGATACAAACATAATTTATGCTTACCTTGATGAGAAAAATAAAATCATAATTTAGTTTTGCTGGACATGAACGTTGGCGAGCTCAAACGTATCACCAATCCCATACTTGTTGATATTGATAGGGAAAAAGGTTGGTGCCTTTGTGTTGGACTTGAAAGGGCATCCGTCACACTTTGTTCTTTCATAATATCTGAACATATTTAGTGTTTCTGCTAGCTACTGGAGCACTAGCATTTGACACTTAAGGCCCTGTAGTTGTTTTGTTGTGGTGAGGACCTCTGAATTGTCACTACTCCCAATAGTGTTGTTACTGACTACAGTGATTCTTTTGAAAAGATCATATTTCATATTAGTACTAATCTAATTCATGTAAATTGAATTGATGATGTATAACCAACTTTTTCATTTTTTGTTGGTGTTCATGGACCAGCCGAAAGCAATGGGCTTGGCTCTTTGAAACCAGATTAGATCAATTTAAGGCAAACAAAAGTAGAGAAATGCTGGCCTATGCCGAAACAATTACAGATCCAGGAAGAAATTCGTCTCCCTTGGTCTTGGAGCTGAAATGAATTATAGTTTATAAATATAATTCTGAGGTATGCCACGTGTATTGTAGTGAGTGGATCGCTGCAGTGAAACTCCCTAGAATGGTGCCAGTGGATTTCAGATCACACAATTCTAACATGCACACCAACCAAACGTTCAATTGACCAGAACCTTTTATCCGACTCTGTCTGACATTGTCTGCGTGTGTAGCCACATAGGGCAGTCCTGGAAATGGCCCTACGATCATCGCTCACTGCAAGGCTCCCACTTCCGTCTCCGTCGACGCCCAAAGCTACCATCTTCAAGAGACCCATCTCCCCCGCATCTCTGCCAACATCAACTTCTCTGTCTCTGTTGGCTCTCTCCGCTCCTCCATCTGAAGCTAAAGCATTTACTCTTTCCAAAGACCAGATTGTCTCTTCCCTCACTGATGTAAGACTTGCAACTACAAGTTAATGTTTGCTTCTTTGGACAGCACTGCACAAGTTTGTTATTGTTTTGCTAAATACTGAAATGTGCTATTGTTTAGCCAAATATCTGTTTGTGGGCTTTCTTTTCCTTCAAGTTCAGTTGAAACCGGTTTCTTATATATCTTGTACTTGTGTACTTGTGTTTATGGAGATAAAACATGCGTCAAACCGGTTTCTTTGTGTCAGTCAAACAAGGTTGACTTCATTTCTCCAGTTTAACTTGGCATCCTTCCCTTGAAATCGGCTTTTCTGTAGATTGAGAAGACATTGAATCAGGTCGAGGAAGTCGGTTCCAGTATTTTAGATACTGCACAAAGTGTCGTAGGATTTTTCAGTAATGCCTTGAAGCCTGGAATAGATGTGGCATTGCCAATTGTAAAGCAAGCTGGGGAAGAAGCACTCAAAATTGCTTCTCCTGCGATTTCCGAGGCCTCGAAAAAGGCCCAAGAAGCAATTGAAAGCTCTGGGATTGATACACAGCCTGTTCTGAGCGCTACCAAGGTTTGGAAGTTTAATAGCTTGAATATATATTCCGAGCCCTTGAATTGTTAAGGTGATAATGGGTGTGTGAATTCTTGTTTTATTTTGGTTTAACCGCAATAACTCTGGCATTATCTGATATGGAAGTTTAATAGAATGAATATATATTCCCAGCCTTGAAATGTAAATCCGATTACTGATTTTTGAAATCTCCTTTTATTATTTTTTTGATGACTATTTGGTGTTCTATTATTCATTTGAGAAATCAAAACTTCATTTATGTGAGCATTTCTGCAATTAACTCTCTGTATATCATATATTATGCCTTTTCTATAATTCAAGTGTGGGGAAACTGGGAAATATGTGTAAAGCAATTGCTTTACATTACAGTTCATTGTACTCTATCGGAAGTATTAAGTAAATATAATAGTTAATCCTGAAAGAATTAAAGAGCTAATAGATAAATGAGGTGCACTTAGTTGAATTGCAGATGCAAACATGAATTGGAAGGATTCTGAATGTTAAAGCCAATGAAATGGCTTTACATCAGTACAGTGATCTGCTGAACACGTTGGAAACTAAATGCAATTCGTTGAATTGTTAGCAAAACAGTTAGCCAGTTGTAATATCCACTGAACAGTATATAGTACTTTTGGAAGTGTTTAGTACTTCTTACCTTGCATTTCCTTTAATGAAGTTCTTTTCAAGTCACTGCATGTGACTTCAGTGGTTATGTTTTTGGGATCTCATCAAGGTTATTGTAAAGGTAAAATATTCTAACAATACTATGTTTAATAATAATTGATGACAGACAGTGGTCGATGCTGCCCAAAAATCCACTGTGGTAATTGAAAAGGCCAAGCCTATAGCCTCTTCGACTATGGAAACCATCTCGTCAACAGACCCTATTGTGATTATAGGAACTGCTGGAGCAATTTATCTTGCATACCTGCTCTTTCCTTCCATATGGTCTGTTGTCTCCTTTAGCCTTCGTGGCTACAAAGGTGAAGTAGTGTGTCATGTTGTAGAGTTCTTCTCTTCTTAATTGCACCTATGATTTATTATAGACCACTTCTTTAAATGTTAGAATGATCTCTCTGGGCATTTTGTTGCTTTTAAATGGTACTTGGACAATGAAGTCGGGCATCTCTTGCATGACTTTTTAATTTAGACATTTCAGTTTGAGTTATTGAAAGAAAATGTTTACTCTGGGGCTAAATCATATTTGTTTTTGATCCTTTAGGAGAGCTTACTCCAGCTCAAGCCCTTGATGCTATATCTACAAAAAATCATGTTTTGATTGACATTCGATCAGAGAAGGATAAGGATAAAGCCGGTGTTCCCCGCCTTCCATCCAGTGCCAAGAACAAGATTATGACCATTCCGTACGTAAATCTAGTGCTTCAGCATGCCAGTCTAGATGTAATGCATGAAATTGGCACTCAAGAGGACTAAATGCGTTCTTATAGCTAACCAACAAAACATACCAATTACTTTGAATCAGCAATTGAACATAACTTGATTTACATGATTACAATGCAAATCATGCATAAGATGGTCAAGATTGCTTGTTCTGTTTGTGCTGGATAGTCTCATTTAGGTGGGCATTTTCTTGGTAACTCATTCTTAAAGCTGAAATTTCAGCTTGGAAGAACTTCCCAGCAAATTGAGAGGCCTTGTCCGAAGTGTAAAGCAAGTAGAAGCTGAACTGGCTGCTTTGAAGATTTCCTTTCTTAAAAGACTTAACAAAGGCTCCAACATCATCATCATGGACTCGTGGGTTTTCCTCCTTACCTGCCTCATAATGAGTGACATATACCTTTAGATCTCTTCAGTGTCTCCTTCCTGTTTTGGACTAACTTTAGTCTTGAATTCCTCAAAATGGACAGTTATTCGGATTCAGCAAAAATAGTTGCCAGAGCATTGACAAGCCTTGGGTTTAAGAATTGTTGGATTGTGGCTGATGGTTTTTCTGGAAGCAAAGGGTGGTTGCAGAGTCGTTTAGGAACAGATACATATAACGTGTCTTTTGCAGAGGTTCTCTCACCAACCCGGGTTATCCCTGCAGCAGCTAGGCGCCTAGGCACCACAAGCACAAAGTTGCTTCCTGGAGCTGATTAAAGTTGCTTCCTCAGGAGCCAAATACAGGTTTTTCATGGCATGCCCAAAAGCAAAGCTTGATTGTACATTTCGGATTTAGAATAGTGTCATGTAGTTCTTTTACAAACGGTTTTTAATTCATTTGTTCTTCATTTGCTTTCATCTATCCTATTCCCTTTGGTAATCATATTAAAAGTTAAAAAGCAAAAAGCCGTAAATTAATGAATCAATTGGATTCCCTTTAATTCAATTATTGGATTCAACCAATAAAGCTTTCATCTATCCTATGTTTTCCTTTTCTTAATTTAACCAAATCCAATACACTCATTCTAAAATCTATCCTTTGTGCGTTCATTGGTTGGCTCCAAACTATCTTGATATTTCTAATAATAAAATCTATATTTCTACTCAAGTTCGCTTTATTAAAACTCAATTCCCTACTATGTTACCCAACTTCTCTTCTTTTTCCTTGCTACAACCTTTTTACTTAACATCTCCTCCTCCAAATGATAATTCTCCATTACCACCTGTTTCCATAAATCCAAAATCCCTTGTTATTTTCGCATCGTCACTGCCAGTAACTTATGATCCATCATCGCTCTCCCATCAGATGATCACTCGATCACATGATTGTATTTGCAAACTCTAAACTTTCCTTGATCATATCACATACCACACCTTCACTCACTACTCTCCTAATTCTGATACTACTTCTTTTACTCATGCTAATAAATTTTCTTACAGGCATCAAGCTAGGCTTGATGAGTTCAAAGCTCTTTATCATAACAACACTTAATTCCTTAACCCTCCACTTCTAAGTGTAAATACTGTCAGTTACAAATGAGTCTTTCAAACCAAACTAAAACCTAATGGTTCATTTGATCACTACAAAGCTCGTCTTGTTATTAAGGGGAACTATGAATCCCCAAGAACTGACTGTACCAAGATCTTTAGTTCATTTGTCAAACCTAATATCATTCATCTCATTCCCACCTTTTCTTTAGCCCGAAACTCACCTATTGACCAATTAGATGTAAACAAGCCTTTTTATATGGAAATCTTTAAGGACTTGTCTTAATGCAATAACCTTTGGGTTTTACTGATCCTTACAATCATCACTATGTTTGTCACTTTCACAAAGATTTTTATGGTCTCAAACAAGCTCTTAGGGTTTGGGCTCATATACTAAGTCAAAACTTACAGACGTTAGTTTTACTTCACCCAATGCTAACACCTCCCTCTTTTTTTCACTCTACCTCTAATCATACTACTTTCTTCTTGTTTATGTAGATGACATTTGGATCCTAGGTTCTTCATAATAATTTATTAAAATTACCTTTAATGATCTTCATGTTACCTTCACCATCGAAGACCTTGGTCCTCTCCACTACTTTCTCGTTATTGAAGCTACATTCACATTCACTAGCCTTCTTCTTACTTAGTCTAAATACACTCATATTCTTCTTCACCACACTCATCTTGATTCCTACAAACCTGTCTCTACTCCCATGATCCTGTTCCTACCTGTATATAAAAATTTATGTCTTTGTTCTTTGAAGACGGAACAGAATTTGGTAAAGACGGTAAGCAAATACGTCATAGGACAGAACATTGATGTCCTCGTAATTCGTCCTCACGTCCGAAGACGGTACCCAAACACTGGGTCAGTTTTTCCAAGTCTTCTTCTCTTGTCAGTCTATTTCTTTGTGAACCCCTTATCGTTCCATTTACAGCCGAGGTGATATACACGACAAGTCCTTTTCAAGTCATGAAAAAAGTCTTTGTGTTTTTATGAATCCTTACCCTACCATTTACAACCGAAGTGATGAACACGACAAGTCCTTATCGAAAAATACTTTTCTTTGTTAGGGGATCATTCAAATTAGAATAATATTTTATTTTCTTCCACATGTAAACCCTTATCCCACTGTTTACTTATTTTTGCAAGTTTCTTTCTGCAGTCAGTGCACGTCTTTATGATCTCCTTAATCCTTATCCTACCATTTACTACAGAAGTGATAAACACGGTAAGTCCTTATCATGTTGATATAATTGCTTTTTGACTTTATGATTTCTCTACATATATTTATGTAATTAATCTAATTCGGTTTTCAAAATTTTAAAATTAGATAAGATTTTAAAATTTTATTAAATAAGAAACAAAATAATAGTTTAATATCTAAAAAATAAAAGATACAAAATATTTAAACTCGAGAAATATATGATAAAATTAAAATTTAAAAGACTTAACTTTTAAAAATTTTTAAAATTTTATTTTTGACATTTTATGACTTATTTTTATTTGTTTAAAATTATTATGTTGATAAAAATATTATAAGTATCTCACAATTCATTTTATTTTATAGTTATATGGTCTGGATTATTTTTAATCTTAATACAAAAAGTTTATAAACTTTTCGAAATGAAAATCTCAGTGTTAAAATATAATTTTATATTTTTAAAAAATTATAATTTTTTTTGAGTTTATTCATGATAATTATTTATTTTCATTTAATTACTCTTATTTTAATTTTAGTCTTCCTTGATTAGTTGGACATTACATGCATCTCAACCGATAGAAGGATATGCAAAGATCCACTTGTCATGACACAATTCAAGCTCGAATATGGGTGTTTGGTTGAGAATGATTAAGGGTCCAGAGCTGATTCAAGATACAGTGGACAAGGTAAAATTGATCCAGAGTAGAATAAAAGCGGCTCAGCATAGACAGAAGAGCTATATGGATCAACATCGGAGGAAGATGAAGTATAATGTGGGAGACAAAGTCTTCCTCCGAGTGTCACCGTGGAGAGGAGTGCTGAGATTCGGAAAAAATGGCAAGTTAAGCCCTAGGTACATTGGTCCATATGAGATCATTGAGCGTATAGGATCTTTGTCCTATAAGCTGGCTTTACCGAGTGAGATGTCTCAGTTGCATAATGCTTTCCATGTGAGTATGCTCCGGAGGTATCGATCGGATCCGACGCATGTGATACCGGCTCAGGAGATTGAGGTGGCTAGCAATTTGAGCTATGTTGAGGAGCCGATCCAGATTGTAGGATCAAGGGTTAAAAAGTTGAGGAACAGGGTTATCCCATTGTTGAAAATCCTATGGAGGAACCACTCAACTGAGGAAGGAACTTGGGAGACCGAGGAGCATATGAAGAGACAGTATCCTCACCTATTCGATCAAGCAGGTAAGAATTTCGAGGACGAAATTTTTATTAGGAGGAGAAAATTGTAACATCCCATCACCGATGGGAAGGGTAAATTGGTCATTTGGGACGGGTTAGGCGAGTGTAAATATACCTCGGCATGTTTATGCATCATATAGCCTCTATATTTATATGAATTGTAATTTTTGTATGTGCACATGATTGTACATGCATTCATGACATTTCCCGGCATATGTGTCTAAATGCAATTTTTGTGAAATATGTGATATTTGTGTTTGAAAAATTGAATTGGAGTGATTTATGTGTGTTTTCCATTTTTAGGGACTTTTAGGAATTTTTCTGAATTTTTTGGGGAAAAATGTTCGGATCGAAAAAATTGCTAAGTGGCAAACTGATTGGATTCCGGTACTGAAAATGACAGTCCAATAGTACTGGACTATAAGACATATGATTTTAGAAATTATGAACTTTGAGTCATTAGAATTTGGAGACAAATTGGACTAGAAATTGAATTGAATGGAGAAAGAACCTAAAGAGTGTTTAAGAAGAAGACAAGTGGCAAGTGGCAAGTGACACTTGTCACTTTCCTAGGGATGTCTTATTATAATGGTCTAATATTTATCTTAAGTGTGCTAGCCTTCTACGACATTCCAAGTTAGAAAGATTAAAATCCCACTTTTAATGACTCATTCTCTCATTCATCCGTAGCTTCCTCCTTTCCTACCTCCTTCGAATTATTTTCTTCTCATCCCATACAAGAAGTTTTCCTTGCTACTTGCTTGCTTCTCCTTTAGTCACACCCAAGACCAAACTTAAGCTTTAAAATGATGATGATTGTGATGACCGTAGGTGAGGAGTAAAGTAGAAGTTAGTGTTATTTTGAAGATTTGAAGAATTGAAAGCTTGCAACTTGTTTAGGTGAGAATTGATGTTTATGTTCTTTAATTTGGTAGTTATAAGCATTTATGATGATTAATTGTGTATGAATTTCATAAAGATTGTGGTTGGCTTGGTTGGGTATGAGTGTAGGTATGTATGAGGTTGAATGATTAACATGTTTTAGATTGGTTTTGGATTGGTTTTGATGTTTGAATAATGTTAGATAAGTGGTAAATTCAAGTAAGAAGATGGTGTGTTGTGTGCTGCCAAATCTTGATTATTTATTCAAGTGAATGTCTAGATGAACTTGTGGCTGAATTAGAGACTAAATTGGATGCTTATTGATGTAGGATTGGTGTTGGAATGAAAGAAGTTGAGTTGGATATGAAATCTGGAAAATGTTACTTTGTGTAGGTTTCAGATTTTTGCTCATAACTTTTGATATGGTTGTCCGATTGAGATGAGCTTTAGCTTAAATTAAACCTAAGAAATATGGCTATATTTCATATGAAGGAAGTTTTGTTCAATTATGGCTTTAAGGGTTTTAAATTTGTCATGGAAAGTGAGTTGTAAGTGCTATATGAACAGTAATATGAACATTGAGACTTGAAACTTTGATGATTTGTTTTAGGTTGATTTGGATTGAATTTGCTAATTTGGTCTTCATGAAAGTTTAAGATTTTTGTGTTAGCTTTCTAACACCACTAAGTATGAAATTTTTTGATTTGTAGGTTAAAAGTTATGGTTTGTTAATGTTCAGGTGGTAATTTAGCCCAACATGTGTTTTGCATGCAAATGGCTCTAAGTGTATAGGTTTTATACTTTCTGTGTTCTGATGTTAATTTTGGACTGCTAAGGGTGAAATTGGCTCAAGTGACTTTTTGAAAAGTTGTAGAGGATTGTTGTATCTTTCTAATGAGATATTATATGTGAATTTTGGATGTAAGGATTGTAAGATATAAATTTGTAAAGTTTTGTTATGGTTTAGGTTAAATGCTGATTTCATAAATCCTAACAGGACAGCCGCATTAATGGGAGGATTTGACCTAATTAGAGATGAAATTTGGTTTTAAGTCCTTCTTAAGAATTGTAGTATATTGTCTGAGCTTTTTATGGCTATATGGTATGGAATTTTTCTCCAAGGGGATGTGGAGTTATGAGTTTTGGAAGATTGGGTTATTGTTAAGAATAATTTAGGTAGGCTGAAACTTTGTTTAAGAATTTGATTTTTTTAGAGATGAAATTGGCTTCCAAGTTGTTCATGAAAGTTGTAGCATTTGTTTTTCTCTTTTGATTGAGATAAAATTTGGAATTTTTAGCAAAGGGAATGAAAAGTTATGATTTTTGGAAAAGTGCTGCACTGTTGTGGTAAATGTGTGACGAGGCAATATCTTTGAGTGCATCTTTGACACCTTAGAGGTGTTATTAATTTTCAAGCTCTCATGAAACTTGTAGGATTTTTCAAGATATTTCTAATAAGACATTTTTTTGTGATTTTTGGATGTGTGTGTTAAAAGTTATGAAGAAAGGAGAGTTGGTTTTTGCAAAATAGGAAATTGATTTTGGAAAATGGAATTTTTGAAAAAAAAAAAGAAGACCAGCTCGCCCTCGCGAGGGTGAGCAGCCCTCACACTCTGCTGAGTGTGAGGGTTGCGATAGAGATATATATA
>JANTNU010000006.1:27272046-27285087 GCA_024752395.1 Erythroxylum havanense
GGTAAGAAGGTGGATCAAACCCTGTATAGAGGGATGATCGGTTCTTTACTGTATCTTACAGCAAGTAGACCTGATATATTGTTCAGTTTATGCTTGTGTGCAAGATTTCAGGCCGATCCTAGAGAGTCTCACTACATTACTGTCAAAAGAATTATGAGATATCTCGCAGGTACTACTGATCTTTGCTTGATGTTTAAAAAAGGTAAAGATTTCAGGATAATCGGATATTGTGATGCGGAGTATGCCGGAGATGGAATCGACAGGAAGAGCACAAGTGGAGGATGTCACTTTCTTGGCTCAAACTTAGTTTCCTGGTCAAGCAAGAGACAAAGCTCAATTGCTCTATCAACCACCGAAGCCGAGTACATGTCTGCTGCAAGCTGTTGTTCACAGACGTTGTGGATCAAATATCAACTTGAAGATTATTCAGTTCAAGAAGAAGAGATCCCAATCTACTGCGACAACACCAGCACAATCAGTTTGTCAAAGAATCCAATTCAGCATTCAAGAGTGAAGCACATCCAAGTTAGACATCACTTCTTGAGAGATTATGTTCAGAGGAAGGTGGTCAAACTTCAGTTCATTGAGACAGAGTTTCAGTGGGCAGATATCTTCACTAAACCATTGAGTGAAGAACAATTCCAGAAGATCAGACGCAACCTTAACATGGTTATGTTAAGTGAACAGTCAGGCTAGAATGATGTTAAAATTGACGGCGTCAGTAACAGTGAGTTACAGCTGGTAACTTCTCTAACAAGGAAGTTTTGGAGGGAAACTCTTCACAACCTTTAGAATCCCGACGATTCCAGAGCATGTGTGATAAGACCCTTCAAGTAGCCTGAAGATGAAATCATTATGATTACTTTCAATTACAGACGGTTATCTCTCATCCTAATCGCTTACAATCATCCTACCTTTGAAGAACAAGCTTACCAGAATTAGTTACTACTCTGAAACAATGGAGGCAGCTATGATTTTCGGAAGGCATGTGGATTTCGAATTACTTAGAAAGGACGGAATGGATGTAGAACCTGAGATTGAAAGAGCTGGGTTGAGGAATTTCTTCCAGGTATGAGAACCAGTATTCACTAATGAGGTTTTTGATTTTTGGAAGAATGCTCAACTAGTAGACAACACTATCGACTCCTTAGTAGACGATATATCTGTTGTTATGACAAAGGAGCTGATCAGGAAGGTGATCGATTGTCAATCTGTTGGGGAAACCTTGTCAACCAAAGCTAAGTGGATGACAATGGTAAACATGAAGGAAGAAGATGTTAGTAGACAGTTGTATGGAGTGAATGACCCTTCGGAGAGGAAGACTTCAAGTCTGGTCCCGAAAGCTAGGGTTCTTCATGCAATTTTGTTTAATTGCATCTTACCCAGAGCGGGTTCAAGGCATTTAGTAACTACCCTGGATGAGCAATGTCTGTTCTATCTACTAAATCGCCACCCTATCCACTTACCCTTCTTAATCTTTCACTACATGATTAAGGGGATGAAGGATACAAATAGTTATCCTTATGGCATGCTTCTAACAAGAATTTTTAAGGAATCCGGAGTCCTTCTACACAGAGGAATTAGAAGGATTGTACCTGTAAAGAGTACTATTGACTCTATTACTATACGGCGAATGGGTCTGAGAACTGTGACTTCAGAAGAAGCAGATCCTTTAAAGAAAGCTAGAACTGAGGGGGAGCAGAAATTGAAGAAAACTCCCGCAACAAGTTCTAAATCTCAAGGAAGCATGAGTATGCCAATAGAAGAGAGGAGAAGAAGCTATGGAAAGCCCTTGATAAAACAAGCGTGTCCTAGAGAAAAGTATGATATAGCTCAGAGGACAGATGAAGGCGCAACAAAAAGAAAAGGGGAGAATCTGTTGGGTGAAATCAAAAAGAAAGCAAAGAGATCACCTAGGATTCGAACGATAAGGCAACAAGAAGAGAAAAGAGCCAGAGGGCAGGAACAAGAAGAATCCTCTGGATCTCGCACATCAAAAGCGACAAGATCTCTCGTCTCAATTTTGGAAGAAGAATTAGCCAAACAGAGAAAGGAGACTGAGAAGAAGAGAATATCGGAGTCTGAGAAGCAGAAATCTCAAATTTAGAAAACTCCGAGAATCAAAACTAAAGTAGTTAGCCGAAGGAGGAAGAGTTGTCCATTCCTGTGGAAGCTACTAAAGAGAAGAATACTCCCATTGTTGAACAACCGAAGGAACCAGTGCAGCCTAGCTCGGTTCAGCCTACTCTTATCCGTAATCAACAAGTGGTCACATCAGATTCGAGCTCCGTGAAGAAATCTATGAAGAAAACTGATGAACCAAGTCTGATCGTTCATAACTACTCCGAATTTTTGAAAAAGGACAAGTTTGAAGTCAGATTGGTTGAAGAAGTGACCAAGAGGAGTACTGCAATTGTCATCTGCAGTGAACCGAGAAGGCAATTGAAGGCTGTCTTACAACATATTTTGATAAATAGTGAGACATGGCATATTTTGAATGAAGACGAAAGGAGTTTCTATGACACCTTGAAGTATGCTGCTCTAAAGCCATACCCTACGAAAATGTCTTCACGTCCATGCACTATTTACCCAATCACTGAACAGTCGATCATAAAGGTTGTACCAGACATTCAGCCAAGATTTCCTCTGGATATGAATAAAGGGAAAAAGAAGTATCTAGAAGAAATCAATGATGATCTGTCCGCAGATCAAATATCAGAAGAAGTGCGGAAAATTGATGAAGCTTGCACTTCAACAGAAAATTCAGACGGAGCTAGTTGTAGCTTTAGTGACAAGAATGAACAATGTCCAGTAGGGGGAAGATTGGTTACAGGAACCTTCATTGAATCCTTGGTACAGACAGTAATGCGTATTAGGCTGTTATCTAATACACTGTCAATTCAAGCTGAAGGAATACCCCTGTTAGGAAGATATGTGTTCATGCTACCTGCTCCTTTTGACTTAGATCTTCCAAAGCCTGATAAACCAGTTCACCCACCAAGAGTTGAAGTTGTTGAAGACTATGTTCCATCCTCTGACACATATGTCACAACCATTGCGTTTTCCTCAGCAGAAGATGATCAACCTTCTTCACCTGATGACTTGCAATCTGAAGTTAGACACTTACAAGGAGAAGTCAAAGAACTGAAGGAGATGATGACTGATATAAAGCAAATGATGACAGAACTATTGAAGAGTCGTCAACATTGATTTTTTTTATTATAACAAATAGGGGGAGAAGAGAATGGACGATAAAATTTCAAAGTGGTGTGAATGAAGAAGATGCTGAAGAAGATAAAGGGAGGAAGACTAATGAAGACGTCTGAAGAAAATACAAGAAGATAAGTTACTAATGAAGACGTCTGAAGAAAATACAAGAAGATAAGTTTTTTTTTAGATGTTCTGTATATTTTTTCTTTTTACTTGTATAATTTGTTATCATCAAAAAGGGGGAGATTGTTAAGTCAAAATGACTTTACTTCAATATGATTTTGATGTATAACAAAGAGTAAAATAAAAGAAAAGCAAAACAGACACAGAAGAAAAGAATACAGACGCAAAGCAAAGCAAAGCAGGCGCAGAAGCAAAGCAGACGAAGAAGCAAAGCAGACGCAGAAGCCAAGCAGACGCAGAAGCAAAGCAGACGAAGAAGCCAAGCAGACGCAGACATAAAAATAGACGCAGACGTATAATAAAAAGCAGACGAAGACGCGAATTAAAAAGCAGACGCACGCGAAGAGGAAAACAGACGAAGCAGAAGAAAAGAAAGCAGACGTAAGAGTCAGTTCGGGTTAGTTACAGAACTCAACTGATTAACCGTTTCTTTCAAGATTCAAGAAACAAGATTCAAGAAGCAAGAATCAAGAAGCAGTTGGAGACAAAGTCTATAAATACAAGTCGAAGTCGAAGATTGCAAAGTTAGTTAAAAAATTAGCTGAATTATTTCTACGCGATCTGAAAAGCATTCTTGTGAGAATACTATGCAAATTAGCCACGAGCTAATCTTACTGTAACACGTTTACGAACACTTTTGTAAGAAAGTAGTGCAGATAGCCTACAGAGGCTAAGTGTGAAAGAATATTGGTTGTAGAGACCTGAAGAGGCTCGGGAAAGAGTCTTGTAAAAGTTCAAGAGATAGTGAAATCTCAGAAAGACTTCTGAGGACTGGACGTAGCCCACAGTTTGGGGTGAACCAGGATAAATTGCTGTGTCAACCTTTCTAACCCTATCTCTCTGTTAGATTCAAGTTTTATTTTTTACTTAGTAGTAAACAAAGTTTTGTTTTAAAAGAATCTATCTGAAGTTCTTTAAAGGAACTTTATTCTCTAACAATCGTTTTTCGAAAGATTTCAAAAAAGGGGAATTCACAATTCAACCCCCCTTCTTGTGCATTCAATATCGTATTTTTAGCCTTGTATTAACGTGTGATTCACTTCAAAGCCATATTGGTATGGAGAAGCATAACAGACCGTCTATATTTAATGTCGGGTTTTTAAAAAAATTTAAATTATTTACTAACAGAAAATAGAATTACGTCGATAAAATCCATTATATTTACTAACAGAATGCCAAAAACTATCGGTAAAATGTAAGATATTTACTGATGAAACACAGAGTAATTGTCGGTAAAATTACCTACGAAAATTGGATTTCTGTTGGTAAATTTATCGACAGCCATTTTTTTATGTCTTTGTCTGCTGGAATATTCTGTCACAAATTTTTATTACTAACAAAATCCAAACGTTTTCTGTCGGTAATTTCTGTCCCTAAATGACAATTTTCTTATAGTGGGAGCTGTAGCACCACTGGGGAGTGGAGAGGACGAGAGCGTGGGTGAGATAGAGAGAGGATGAGGTGAGTTTAAGAGAGACGAAAAAATGAAAAAGGAGAGGCAAAGGCAGGCAGGTAGGGGCCCCAGGGGGATTTGTTAGGGTTATTTTTATATTTTTGCAAAATGATCCTCGGTATTTTTTAAAATTTTCAGTATCCAAAAGCTTGAACAAAATCACTTTATTTATTTATTTATTTTTTATAATAAATTCAAATAGAATCATAAAAGACCGCAGTTTAATGGATAATTCCTATAGATAGATGTATATACAAATCATCATATAAGGACAGAACAACTCCAAATAAGCAAACAACAACCAATGCCTAATTTCACATGAATGACTCCTTATGGAGCATATACCCATGGGAGGTTTATTGATAACTACTAGGAAATGAAAGTTTATTGAAGTTCATCCCGGCGTCAAGCAATTGAACGAGTCAAAACATTGCCGATAGGGGCGGGTGCTACACAGGGTTGATGCATACAGATTTCATCGGGCATATGAGTGACATCATCTGTCTCTCCCCAACCAAATACCTTATCGACCAATGAGACTGCAAATTTTCCAAGGATATATGATCCTACAAAGTGGCCCACAATTCTGGCCACCACCACAAACACTAGAGACACCACTGCACCTAACAAGCCCGTGGCTAAGGCAGTGGCGGCAAATTCTCCCAATATCCTACTGCCAACCACTCCCAAAACCTGAGCAGCATTTTCTGTTGTTGTTTGTAGCTTGTTGTCAGATGTATAGACGTCCCACACCACTATGCCCTCTGTGATGATAAGCACGGCCATTCCTGTTGCCCCTTGAGCCTTTGATACCTGATTCACTATAATTCTTCCCCTATCGGATGCCCTAATGATACTATTGTACACCTATATACATACATTCATTCATGTAAAATATTTAACCAAGGTTAGTATTTTCTTTTTTAACCTTTTTAATTTGGTAAAAAAGAAAGAGAAATTGATGGATAGTCAATAATTACTTGCAGTTTTTGTGTAGCTCCTAGGCTCCTAAATGGCCCTTGAAAGTTAAGTTTGCTCTGATACCTTCAACTATTAATTTGAACAGTCAATGACAAGTGAGGAGCAATGGATTAACTAATTTGAGTATTGTTTTTATCATCCACATTATCAACATGATAAACTGAGAGATATCTATATAGTTGTGAAGAGATCAATTACTTATACATATAGTTCTCATCAAGAGATGTGTTACATGTATATTACCTTTTGACGAGTGCTTCGAAAGACAAGTCGATGTCCTTGAGCCATTTGGCGAAGTAGCGTGAAATAGGTCTATTTTTCTTCCTGACGTACTCCAACATGACGTTCTTGAAAGTGGTTGCATCTTTGGCCAGGCATCCAACATTGACGACATTGTTTGTATCGATTTCTTGCAGAGCTTTAATAAGGGCATTGGCATTCTCTTCGATTTTATCGAGGTAGTGTCTTCACAGGTAGTAGTTGCTCACGAACTGCACCGTACTATTCGCAGCGTACACTGTTAGTTTAAGCCCTTGCAGCCATTTTATTTTGGTTGTAAATATTTGTATGACATTATTATTAATTAATTAAAGGCATTCTTTATCTTTATCTATTTGTTAATTATTTAATTAATATTCGTAAAGATAAAACCCTTGGAATAATTAATGTGTAATTGAAATTATGATGAGATCATAATTATGAGATTCAATATATACTTATGTATTATTCCTAAATGTTCCTAATTGTAGTTTCATCAAGACTGGATATTGTTGAAACGATAAAATTAGCACACATTATGTTTCTTTCTTATAAAGAAAGTAATTGATCTCATTAATTAAAGTATAGAGATACTTAAACTAATGTGTGGGTGATTATTAAAGAATAAATCACTGAACTGACCCGATTATGAGAATTCCAAATGGAATATTACTTATGTATCTATGGACTATCTCATAATGATGGTTGTATAATTAATCCTCAGACTTGAGATTACTAATATATATAGTATAGGAATTATTGTATTTTGATACTACTTATGAATTGTCCTAGGATAATTCTGTCCGTAGTAATTAGATACAATATGAACCATATGAAGATAATTGAGTAAGTCGATAAAGGATTCATCACTCTAAAGTAATTAGAGAAAATATTTTACTGTTCTTGATTGGTAATGATTTATGGAATTCTCTAGCCAGAGTGAATTGATATTTGAAAAAGAGTTTTCAAATTTCAATTATAAATCAATTACTAATTAGCAAGGACGACCATAACTGGATAATAAGAGTAGACACTATATCTATACTTTGTCCAATTAGAATATTAGATGACGAAAGGATTAAATTATACATTATAGTCATACATGGACTGGTTAAGTCAATTACTTTGCCATTCCTAATATTTGGGTAATCATGACATGTTGTTGGACGTCAATCATGATTTATGATTATGAATTATTTAATTAGAGAAATAAAGATAAATTAAAAGGAGTTTTAATTTATCTAATTCTAATTATGGATTAGAATTATAATTTATAATTATTGCCAACTTATTAGGAACCTAATGGGTCACACATCAAAGAGCAATTTGTGAAAGAAAAATCAATTTAACTAAGTTGTACTTAATTATAAAGTTTGAGAAACTTTGGGAATCAAATATGAGATATTCGATTTTATTAAAATTAAATTAATTAAAATTAGAATTTGATTCTAATTATAATTAGAGAGTTTTAATTTTAATAAAAGACTATCTTGATTTTTCTATTTAAAGGGAAGAACTTTATGAAAGCTAGCACTTTTGTCTTCTTCCCCCAAAGGCAGTTTGGAAATTGCTCTGTGGATATCATCAGAGGCTAGACAATTGGATAACTCGTGATTGATCACTCAGAGAAAAAGATTCAAAGTTTTTTCTTCGGAAAGTGAACAAGGTACGATTTCTAAATCGAATTTGTCTTTTATTCAAGTTTAATCAATTATCGGGATCCGCTCGGAATCCGTAAAATTTTTTCTTTTTTGTTGCATCCGTGATTTGATCATGGTAGGAGGAGGATTGAAGATTGATGGAGGTCCGGATAAGGCTCGGTGATGACAGGTTCACATAGTGGAGGAAGATCCGAAGATGACCGCCAGAGAGGTAGGATGTAGGAGCACCGCCGAAGAGTCACGTAGGTAGACACTATAAGAAAACTGTGCATCAGCGATGGAAACTTAGCGACGAAGCTTTCCATTGCTAAAATTGATTAATTTAGCAACAGTACTAATACTCGTCACTAAATATGGAGGGAATTCGTCGCGGCAAAATTTGCGATGAACATTAGCGATTGGAAAATATGGTCATCGATAATCACTACAAGAAAAGCAAGAATTAGCGACAAAAAATTATTGACGAAGAATATATCATTACAAATTAGCGACGGTATTAATATCCACCACTAAATATGGAGGGAAATCATCCCGACAAATTTTGTTATCGATTTTTGCGATGGTATAAGATTCCCATTGATAAAGGATTTAGCGATGGTATAAGATATCCGTCGGTAAAAAGGCATGAATTATTGGCAGAATAAAATTTTTTTAATTTTCCTATGAAAATTTTCATCAGTAAATTCTTTTTAAATTTAAACTCACCTGACATCTCCCCCCGCCTGCATCTTCCTCTCCCTTCTTCCTATATCTCCTTTTCAGTTTTCTTCTCTCTGATTTCTCTGTTGTGGACTCCTTTTCTGCTCGTCAACGTTGTCTTCTTCGGCCATTGTCATCATATCCTTCAGTGGAGGTATTTTTGCAACTACTATCATGTGTTTTTTCATATAATATAAAGGCAACTTTGTCCTTATCAAGCTCAGGAGAGTATTTAAACCTACTCTAATTTTACAAACAAAATTCTACATCTGTTGATCCTCAATAGTGTTAAAAGATTAGCATAAAATTCTTCTTCTTTCTGTGGATGCTTAAAGAAGCTAAACAGTTCATAACATTGTTTCTAGCTCCCATCAAAATTGCTAGTAGTAGAACAAAGAAGTTGTTGTTAAGCCTTCTACACAAGTCACAGCCTGTAAGAATCTTCATTTTAGAGCATTTGAATAGGTAAAGCTATGTTGGTATGCAAAAGCGTAACAGACCGCCTATATTTAATGTTGGGTTTTTTAAAAAAATTAAAATTATTTACTAACGGAAGATAAAATTATTTCAATAAAATCCATTATATTTACTAACAGAACGCCGAAAACTGTTGGTAAAATGTAAGATATTTACCGATGGAACAAAGAGTAATCGTCGGTAAAATTACCTACGAAAATTGAATTTCCGTTGGTAAATTTACCGACAACCATTTTTTGATGCCTTTGTCCGTCGGAATATTCCATGGCAAATTTTTTCTGATGAAAGCTAAGCGTTGTCTATCGGTAATTTCCGTCGCTAAATGACATTTTTCTTATAGTAGGAGCTAGAGCACCACCGGGGAGTGGAGAGTACGAGAGTGTGGGTGAGATGGAGAGATGATGAGGTGAGTTTGAGAGAGATGAAAAAAAATGAAAAAGGAGAGGCAAAGGCAGGCAGGTAGGGGTCCCCAGGGGGGATTTGTTAGGGTTATTTTTATATTTTTGCAAAATGTTCCTCAGTATTTTTTTAAATTTTCAGTATCCAAAAGCTTGAACAAAATCGCTCTATTTATTTATTTATTTATTTTTGATAATAAATTCAATTAGAATCATAAAAGACCGCAGTTTAATGGGTAATTTGTATATATAGATGCATATAAAAATCATCATATAAGGACAGAACGACTCCAAATAAGCCAATGTCTAATTTCACATGAATGACTCCTCATAGAACATATACCCAAGGGAGGTTTATTAATAAGTACTAGGAAATGAAAGTTTACTGAAGTTCGTCCCGGTGTCGAGCAATTGAACGAGCCAAAACATTACCAACAGGGGCTGGTGCTACATAGCATTGATGCAAACAGATTTCTTCGGGCATATGAGTGATAGTGTCCGTCTCTCCCCAACCAAATACCTTATCAACCAACGAGATTGCAAATTTTCCAAGGATGTATGATCCTGCAAAGCCACCCATAATTCCGACCACCACCACAAACACCGGAGATGCCACTGCACCTAACAATCCCGTGGCTAAGGTGGTGGCGGCGAATTCTCCCAGTGTCCCACCGCTAACCACTCCTAGAACCTGAGCAACATTTTCTGTTGTTATTTGCAACTTGTTGTCAGATGTATAGACGTCCCACACTGCTATGCCCGCTGTGAAGATAAGCACGGCCATTCCTGTTGCCCCTAGAGCCTTCGATACCTGATTCACTGTAATTCTTCCCCTCCCGGATGCCCTGATGATACTATTGTACACCTAGATACATACATTCATTCATGTAAAATATCTAACCAAGGTAAATATTTTCTTTTTTTTTCCTTTTTAATTTGGTAAAAAAAGAAAAAGAAATTGATGGATAGTCAATAATTACTTGCAGCTTTTGTGCAACTTCCAAGTTCCTAAACGGCCCTTGAAAGTTAAGTTTGCTCTAATACCTTCAACCATTAATTTGAACAGTCAATGACAAGTGAGGAGCAATGGATTAACTAATTTGAGTAATGTTTTTTGTTGGTTTATGCCCTACAGCTAATCGCTTTGGCTGTAGTTTAGTGACAAATTATTTAAAAGGCATATTTATCTTGTCCATGTTTAGATATATATGATAAAGTCCATGGAATAATTATACATTGTAAATGAAATTATAATGAGATTATAATTATGAGATTCATATTGCATTTATATAATATTCATAAATGTTCCTAATCATTGTTCTATTAAGATTGGACATTAATAGAACGGAAAAAGACTAGCACACGTTTTATTTTTCTGTATGAAGGAAGTAGTCGATCTCATAGGCTAAAGTATATAGATACTTAAACAAACATGCGGGTGCTTGCTAGAGAACAAGTTCACTGAACAGACCCGATATGAGAAATCTATTTGGAACATTACTTATATGTCTATAGAATTCTCATTGTGATGATTGTATAAGTGATCCTTTGACTTGAGGTCATCAAAGTTATCTTGTCTGGGGATTGTTATGTTTTGATACTACTCGTGATCTATAAAGGTAGTTTAAACAGTAGTCATTGGATATAGCATGAACTATATGGAGATAGTTGAATGATTAAGATAGGATTCATCACCCTAAAGTAATTAGGGAGAATGTTCCATTGTTCTCGATTAATATTGATTCGGAAAATCCTTGGCCAAGGTGGAATGATATTTTGTAAACAGTTTACAAATATCATTAATTGAATCAATAGTTAATGGCAGAGAACTAATATAATTGGACTCAAAATAGAGTAAACATTAATTTCATGCTCTATGTCTAATTCGAACATTGGTTGATGAAATGATTGAATTATACGAAAAAATCATGCACGGAAAGATTAGTCAAAACCATTTTGACATTCTTGAATATTTTGGTGGTCATGATACATTGCTAGACGTCAATCTGGATCTACGATTATAAATTGTTTAATTAGAGAATTAAAGATAAATTAAAAGGAGTTTTAATTTATCTAATTCTAATTATGAATTAGAATTATAATTTATAATCATTGCCAACATATTTAGGAACCTAATGGGTCTCACATATAGAATGGGTTCGAGAGAGCAAAGTTGATTTAATCAAGTTGGACTTGATTATCAAGTTTGAGAAACCTTATGATTAAATATGAGATATTTAATAAATAAAGATCAATATAAGATATTGAATCTTATTTGGACATAATTGGTTTTTAATTAGAATTATTTGTAATTGTAATTAAAGTTTAATTGAAATTAATATTTAATTTCAATTAAATTACTAAATCGTTAAGTTTATTATAAATAGGCTTGAGCTCTATGGAGCTAGTACTTCATGCTTAACCCTTTCTGTAAAAGTTACAGAGTTCTCTCAACTTGTTCTGTGGATACTGTTAGAGGCCGGACACTTGTGCAGCTACGGTAGTTGAGACGAATCGATTTCAGAAACGATTCGAGGAATGCATTAAGATAAAGATCAAGTTTCAGAATACGATACGAATTAAATTTCTGCTTTATTTTGGTTCATGTTAATCATTTTATATGTTGGGCCTAGTTTCTGAAGCCCAACATTCGGAAGTTATAAACAGCATGGAGGGCTCACTTCTCCTAAATTACAAAACATATTTGGGGAACTTCCAATTGGAATTTCAGTCCGGCTTCTTCATAACATTTGTTCCCCATTGTCTTAAGTTTTAAAGACACCAAAAACACTCAATTTGGTTCAGAAAAAAAATATCCAACTCATACTCCTTTAACCGATCCTCTCACTTCGATTTAATCCATTTTTTTCAAATTAATATCAAAACCTACAAATTTTTTATGGAAAGGTAGAGGAATGTCTTAGAAATCTAACGCTTCAAAAATCAGGTCAATCGGAGGTCAAACGAGAAAGTTATGACCAAAAGAGAGTGGAGAGAGGGGTCAGGTCGCCGCAAGGTTTTACAAATTTGGTATCAATAAAAAGCTAAAAGAAAGCTCTATAACTTTTATGAAGAAATCAAAAGCAAATTCTACCCTTATAAGGGTCAAAATTCCACATCATTGTGGTTGTCCCGAAAGCTCCATCCTGAACAACATTACAACTTCTAAATATTATAACTCTCAATTCCAATGTCCAAAAATTACATACTATATACCATTGGAAAGCTAAAAAGATAATCTACAACTTTTATGAAGATAACTTTGGCTAATTCTCTCTAGATCAATACAGTTTTTTCATTGAATTTTTGCCCATCATCCCTACACCTAAGAAGGCTTGCTAAACACAATACCCCTCCAAATTCATCACTACCAAGTACCTTTTTGGTTACTTTTGAGCATCATTTCAAGCAACTCATTCCATACACATTTTCAAGCTCTAACATGCAATTCTAACAAATAACCATTCACAAATACAACAAGGAAGAATATGCACATACACATATTCCTCTTCCACAATTTTCATACATAACCTATAAAGTGACACAATCATACCCAAAAGGAAAATCCTTAAATTCTCATTCTCATTTCAAATCAAAATGAATTTTCATACATAGCTTTATTTGCATATCAATATGTCCATCATTAATTTAGCACAAGATACAAAATACATGAGATGCTCAATGTTTGATATGCTTATAAAGCTATCCAAAAGTCTAGTTA
>JANTNU010000006.1:27555127-27566536 GCA_024752395.1 Erythroxylum havanense
TTGTCAGTTTAAGCATAGATTAGTTATTACTCACTAAGCTATATGCTTAGCACGGTGGATTTGCCCCATGTAGGTTCAGAAAAAGGACATAAGGACTGGGACGAGTCAACCGCAATGGCCAATGGAGTCTAAGTCTTGTTTTGTTAAAATTGTATTTTTTTTATTTATTTGTTTTTGGCTTGTCTTGATGTATATGGCTTTGGATTTGTTTGAAGGTCTGTAATAACCTTAATTCAGGTTGGTTCCATTTTGGAACAAGTTGTATTTAAACTTAGTGTATTATGATCTATGTTTTCTCCGAATTGCTTCTGCTTTGAGCTATTGAGATTACATGATCAATGTTTCGTATGTTTTTCAGTTCTGTATGCATGTTGTATGTTGTATGCGTGGTGCCCCCATATCCTCCCAGGGGGTATTAGGGCATTACATTTTCAACCCGAGTTTTCTATCCAAGGAAAATCCCAAGCACATCATCTTTGTTCTTCATAGTAAACACTCATACTCTTCTGGAAAAATCATCAACAAAAGTGACAAAATAATGCCTACCTCCAAGTGACGGAGTCTTAAAAGGTCCCCATACATCTGAGTGTACATAATCCATAATTCCCTCTGTATTATGGATAGTAGTGCCAAATTTCACTCTTCGTTGTTTTCCCAAAATATAATGCTCACAAAATTTCAATTTGCAAGGATTTTTCACCAGCATGTCCCAAACACATATGCCACAGCTTTGTTGCCTCTACATCCTTCTTATTGCTTGAACTTGCTGATGCTACCATCCCAATCACTGTACTACCTTGATAATAATACAGATTGTCTTTCCTAACGCTTTTCAACATTACCAATGCTCCTGAAGTTGCTTTAAGAATTCCATCTCGCTTCATTACAACTAGGCCTTTTGATTCTAAAGTCTCCAAAGAGATGAGATTCTTTTTTAACTTTAGCACGTATCGCATATCCCTCAAAATTTCGGTGGATCTATCTTAATTCCACAACTTGATTGAACCTATGCCGGCTGTTTTACATAAATTATCATTACCTATGTAACCAATCCCACCATTGAGTTCTTCATAATCAAAGAACCACTCTCGGATAGGAGCCATATAGTAGGAGCAACCTGAATCTAAAATCCACTCGTCTAGATGCGATGCTAAAGGTGAAACCACCAAAGAGATATCTGATTTTGTGTTACTTTTACACTCTGCAACATTTGCATCTTTCGAAGCCTTTCCTTTCTTTTTCAATTTTGGACAGTCTTTCTTCCAATGTCCTTTCTCATGACAAAAAGCACACTCTTTGGCAACTCAGCTTTTTAATTTGGATCTTCCTCTTCTCCCTTTTGACTGGCTTTGTTGACGACCTCTTGCTGCCAATGCTTCATCTGTTGTAGTTGTTTTGTTTTTTATTTTATCCTTCTTTCTTAATTCATGACTATACAAAGCAGAACATACAGTATCTAAAGATACATTCTCCTTTCCATGAAGTAACGTTGTCTCTAAGTGTTCAAATTCATCGGGAAGAGATGATAACAACATCAAAGTCAAATCTTTATCCTCAAATTTCACATCCAAATTCACCAAGTCTGCTACTAACTAATTAAACATAGTGATGTATTCATTCATAGTAGTACATGGTCGCTAATCAAATTGGAACAATCTTTTTTTCATAAGGAGCTTATTCTGACCACCCTTTTTCAGAAATTTGTCGTCCAATGCCTTCCATAATTTGTTTGCAGAAGCTTCGTTCTTGAAAGCATACTTCTGCTCTCTAGACAGACATGATCGAATTGTTTCGCATGCCAACCGATTTATGATATTCCAATAGTTATTCTCAACATCTTCTGGCTTCTTTTCTTCAATGGCAATGTCAAGACCCTACTGGAAAAGGGAGTCCAAAACCTCCCCTTGCCACATGCTGAAATAGCCAGTACTATCAAATATCTCCACCGCCAATTTCAAACTTGACAACAAAATCCTCGACCATGATGACGAAGAAGCCGATGTCCCTAGTGCTTCTTGATCATTATGTGTCATTATAGAGTCAAAATATAGTATTCAATATAATAAAAATTACAAACAAACCAAGAACAAACCTTTAGCTCTGATACCAATTGTTGGAAAATCGCATAATTTTTCCCTCTAAGATAAACAACTAGTGAAGTGAACCGATTCGGTAATATCCAGAAAAGACCGTCAAACGGTCTCCTAAGACAGTATTATCATTCTACATAAAATTCCAGAAAAGGGCGGAGGGGTCACAAATGATCCCACTTAAACCCCGATCTTCTAGATAGAAATTACGTGCACGGTGTATTTATCACAACCTAACCTGTATACATACACGAACAGTAAATACACCCAAATAAATTGAACACAACACTACAAATATACCCGACAAATAATATTAAATACTATGTTACAATTTGAAAAAATGAGACAATAAATGCGTAATAAAAGAAATAAGGAAAGAACGCACCCGAAAAATTTAATAACAAAGTTTAGTCAATTATATCTACGTCTCCGGAGTATCACTCAAATGGCTCGCTTTTATTTAATGTGGGAGAAAAGATTCATAAAATTCTAAGAAAGGGCGGAGGGGTTACAAACGATTCCACTTAAACCTCGATATCCTAAATAGAAATTACGTGCACGGTGTATTTATCACAACTTAACCCGTGTACACATACGAACAGTAAATACACCCAAATAAATTGAACAAAACAGTACAAATATACCCGACAAATAATATTGAATACTATGTTACAACTTGAAAAAAACGAGACAATAATTACGGAATAAAATAAATAAGGAAAGAACACACCTGAAAAATTTGATAACAGAATTCGGTCAATTATATCTACATCTCCGGAGTACCACTCAAATGGCTCGCTTTTATTTAATGCGGGAGAAAAGATACTAACAGAATGACCTAAATGGTGTAAAATGTTTTAAATGGTGTAAACTCTTAAGGCTCTTCTTTATAGGCGGTCTTGAGTTCGAGTCACGTTAAAGGAGGAGAAATATAAATTTTTTCTGTTGATAATCTTCTGGGCAAAGCTCTTTGATCGGATCAATTACGGATGTCTCACTTCCAGCAATAGTATGAGAGTTGAAGTTGCTAGAGAACTTGAGGGTTGTTAGGAACTTGATACTGAGCAGGGCTAGAAGTTGATCAATCAAGTATGTGACGACTTTTTATGTACAAAAATGTATAGGCTACGTGAAATACTGAAAAATCTTGAGATTCTAGATTTACCTCCTCTAGAGCTAATAGGATGGGATCTTAGAGGCTTAGAATTAATCCAACTAAACTGAGATCCCTAATCTAATTAAAAAAAAGGCCAAAATATGGTAGAATCCAATATTTTATCTTTTATTAGTTTGCAAACAAATTTAACTACAATCTTCTTTTTTTCTTTTTCTTGTTATGATCTGAAAATTATAAACAAAACTAGTTAAAAAAGAGAGAGATTATGCGAAGGGCTTGAAACAACTGGATTTACGTGCTTGGGTGAGTGCGGCTGCTACCAGGTGCAAATTATTACTTACTATTCTATTCAAAGACTAAGCCCATGTCATTCGGACGAGGGCACGTGGACGTGGAAGTGGTCCTTGTATTTAGGCAAAATTTTAAGAAGGAAATTATGAGGGTTGACCTTGACGCAGAATGGTGAGACGCTTGAGTGGGGCCACGTGGAACCAGTTAACACGGGCCAAAATGATGGAAGGACGACGGCCGTGTCATCAATCAATTGTAAAAACTAAAAAGAAAAGACCCATGAACGACAGGTCAGGTCGATTGGGAGGGGAGCGCGGAGTGCACATGCCCGCACTGACCTTCTTTGTGGAGGGGGCAACAAGTGGGTCCCAATTATCACCCCCACGTGACACCCTCACGAGAAAGAGGAAAGCGAAAGACAAAGACACATACTCTCACGCCACGTGCTGTCACGTACACTTGGTTATTATTATTTAAAATATCCCAACCACAAAGTAATTTAGATCAGTTGCTCTCTCTCCTCAATCTTTACTTTTTCTTTTCCCACTTCATAATTTTTGCTTAGATGCCTCGCATAAACCTTTGCACTGGAAGTTAATTTACGCTCGAAATGATCTTTTGTCCAATCCAAACACTGAAATCTCTCTCTCTCTCTCTTCTTTTTCATTATAATTTTACTCAAATAGTTTAAGCATTAAAGGTTGAAGGACTTGGACAGAATTTGCATTTCATCCAAGTAAAAACTTTTAAATTGTAACATTTCAATTTGTTGGACTTCAAATTCATCGATCTCAAGAATCTCGTTTTAGAGGTTAGAATGATTGAGTTGAGAGAGCAGGGGAAGATCGAGTTAACGGAAGCAGTAGGAGTAGGACGTGAGTCATCAAAATACCAACCGTGAAAGGATAAGAGATTTGTTGGAGTTGTGAAGAAGAAGTAGAGAGAGGTCCCCACCGCACGCGACCCGGCAGGTAGTGTGGCAGATGAACGGCAGGGGATGGGCGCACGTGACCTGTTCTCTTATCAACCCCTTCCCCCCACGTGCGCTACGTCTTGTTTCCCTCTCCCAAGCTCCTTCAAACTATTTTTCTTCTCCCAATAAACAAACAACAGAGGGAGACACTGTATTATAGTAGACCCTCACACTCTCTCTCTATTCTCTGTTTTTAGCAGAAGGCAGGGGTGTTCTGTCATGTCATGTCATGTCACTTTATTAAATATCTTTCCTTTAAAACAAATTAATCAAAATATAAAGGGACAATGATATCCCTAATTTAATCAATTAGAAAACGGGATTGCAAAGTAAAAGCTAAACACAACCGTGAGCTGGCAGACGACGTGACAATTGTTTTGGGCTTTTGGCTGACATCGAGAAAACTCATAACTTAGGTAATTAAAGAAGTGGGCCATTATATAATGATAATAAAAATAATTATTAACTGATCCCTAAACCGATTTCTCGGCAAACGAAGGAATGTCCATTATAGATTGAACCATTTAATGACACATGGAACCCAAACTAGTTTTTAGTCTCCGGGGTTACTTGCGCTGTTTACGCGCTTACCTTTGTTCCCCAACAAGTACTGTAATGAACGCTCCTTATCCTGTTTTCCAGCCAATCCGGGCCTGGTTGTTATTGTATACACCTGTGTATGTACTATATGCCAAATTTGCACTACCTCTGCCCGCACACATGTGCTGATATACATTCCCATCCAAAGGGCGTTAGATTCATGTTACTTCTAACTGCTCTCGGAATTTATCTGCTGTTAACTTTATAATTAAATTATATGATATTATAGAGAAAAAGGTGTTAACTTTACGCGTAATTTAAAAAGTTTTTCTAAAGTTTTTCATATTATATGCACGATTTTTTGTCTTTTACTATATTTCATGAAATTTAAATATATTTATTTCAATAATAACTTTAAACGTCTTCAAAATGTTATATCACTTCTACAATTTTGCATGTTAAAAGATTATATTTCAAATTTTTGTATTCTGGGAATTTTATTCTCAATTGCAGTTCTATGAACTAGATGAAACTTAATATTGTATTTGGGACTTAATCATGGGCATTATAATGATATATGCCTGTCCATTGTACAAACTAATTTTTTAATTTATAAACACAGTTATTTAAACATAATATTTTTTAAATTTAGAATTAATGAATTTTGTTTTAAAAATTAATTTTATTATTGCATAACATAGCATAGAAAATAAATGCAAATTTTAAATATATAATCCAAATAGAGTCCTACTTTTTGATGGGTCAAGAACTCTATAACGTGGATGAGAATGTCATTGGAAAAAGCGATCGAGGTCGATAATAACGAATCCCTAGCTTTTATGCGTGGAACCAAAACAGGAGTTATTGCTATATATAATAACACGAGGGCGGCGTTGCCGTTGGGTGAATTTATTGCGAATTAGTATTTAGACAAATAACAATAATTGAGAAAGGAAAGGCAAAAGCAGTGGCAATGGGTTCAATGAACCACTTCAATTTTTCGTGTCCTGGCCTATCCGAATCTTTTGATTAGTTTCGTTGGATGCACTAAGTGATAAGCTTAAATAATATAGGATTCATAGTTAATGAGACATTATATGAGTAAAAATAAGTGATAACCTTTAATATAGGATTCGTAGTTAATGAGACATTATATGAGTAAAAATAAATTTTAACAACAAAAATTTATACCGATACTAAAATAAAATTTTCACACGATATTATTGACACATAATATTTCTATCGATAATTACTAACGATTTATTTGTGATCAATAAAATTCTATCATTATTTTGTTATTTTCTTGTAATGCACCTCCTACGACAGACAACTTTAACAATTTATTACAATATAAGGAGCGTTCATTACAGTACTTTTTTTTAATAGTATATAGGGGTTGAGATTTACCCAGACTGTCAAATTTTCTAATGCACTCATTAATAGTATTTGGATTAACATTCGAATTTTTTTTAAATTTCTACAGTATAATTTATAAATTTGAAGTGGAGTTTTAATTGACATAATTGGGTCCTATTCCCTTCCTGACTAGTCGTTTGGTTTGGTGGGTTGGTCACAAGTATTGCTATTTATATGTTATCATATAATGTGTCCTGGTTATCTCTGCACGTGAGTTATGGGGCCACCATTTGCATAAGTGACCACAAAGCACGAAAATGATTACGTATCTCTCCGATTATATTTAATAAAGACAGATTTGTTTTCCGTTAAAATATAAATTAAAATTTAATATTTAAAAAGGATCATCAACATACACAACTTTTTTTCATTTTTACAAAAAATTTATTTCCGTAATTCGAATATATAACTTTTTGATAATAAAGGAGCAATTTTTGCCACTTGTTTCAATGTTCCCCTCTCAAAATAAATTTTAATATTTTCAACATATCCAAATTCAATTATGTATACACAAAAAATTAAATAGACTTATTCCTCTATTATTCTTTTTATCACATCATTTATAAAATGGTAAGAATATATTATTTTAATAATTTTTATCTCATAAACATAATTTAATTAATCAAACTTTCTAGTTATCCTCAATTTTTTTAATATGATCGTCATCTTCCCTTTCATCCCCTTCTCCAAATTATCTCCCTTCTCCAAATTACGACGAAACTTCGACATTTACTGTTCTAAAAAATGGCTGATTTTCGATTCCATTACATATTCTTCTATTTAACTTTGGTGAATTTAGTTTTTTTTTCTCATGTTGTATGCTTTTTGTACCACCTATTGTAAGGATATCAATTACAATAAACTTTTCATCTGCTCTTCTATTAGAATTTTTTGGTACTCTTCTCTGCGATGCAACTTTGACATTTTCAAGCAAGAAATATGGGGCTTTACTCTCTCCCTGTTCTTTTCTTTACGACCTTTGATGCAACCCTTAAAATTTACCTTTAGTAATTAATTCAACCTTTGATAAAAGATTTAGTTACCCCCTAATCTTTCACAAAATTTTAAGATACTTCTTGTCATTACTTGTGGTACCAATTTACCTCTTAATGTTTACAAAATAGAATAATTTGCTAAAAAAAAGTTACCGCATCAATTTTTGTTTATTTAAACATGGCATCCCATTATTTGAGAACACATGACATACCAAATAAGTTAATATGCCAACATAACAACTCATGTGCCATTAATCATTTAATATTATTCTTTTAGATTTTACTCTTTAACCTTTTTAAAAATTTAAAAACAATGTTGATATTTTGATTTAACCCACCTAGCATCCATACTCCAGAAATCCCTAACCTAACATTCATTCTCCCAAAATCCCTAACCCAATATTCATCTTCGTACTTACTAATCTTAGAGAAAAAAATGAAGTTAGAAGTAAAATTCATATCTAAAAGCATAGCAAAATCGCCTTCTCTAACCCCCAAATAATCGTTGATTCCAACTCTTTTTTTTACTGCAGCCTTAATTTTATGCCTTAGGTTTTGTCTTATGTTAAACATTTAAAGGTCAGTAACAAAGAAATATGTAAAAGGGTTAAGAAATCTCTAGCCAATGCATTCACCCTATTTCATCCTTTACTTAGATGTTTGAAAAGGGATGAGACGGTTGAATGTAATGATAATGGAGTTCATTGCGTTAAAGTTAAGGCTAAATGCAAAATCATGGATTTTCTTTAAGGTTAAATGTAAAATTATGGATTTTCTTTAAATCCAATTTATAAGGAGATCAAAAAAATTTTGCCTTTTGAAATAGACAAGGTAAATATCGATTCTCTCACTTTCTTCCAAATCACCTACTTTTAGTGTGCTGGAATGTCTATTTGGCTTGATTTTTCATATAAGGTAGGAGATGCTATATCCTCTTTTATGTTCTTGAACACTTGGGTTGTCATTACTTATTAGATACTCTATCGTTAAGTCCCTTGTTTTAATTTAGCTATGCTCGTTCATCCTATAAACAATGAATGATTTGATCTTATGTTTTGAGATTGTTAAGGACAATATAGTTTCAAAGAGATTTTTGTATGGTTCTTCAAGCGTAGAAGTTCTTAAAGATAGATTTGTCGAAAATGTACCAAAGAACACCCGACACAACCTACAAAGAGTGGAGGCCTAAACAACTTCCATATGGAACAAGTTTAGGGGAAGAAATCGTAATCAAAGAAATTGGGGGAGAAGGACGAAGATGAACATTTAGATTAAGGATTTATAAAGTATGGGTATCAAGTATTTTAACTTGCTTCACCCCACAGCATATCCACTACCTCCACATCCGAATTCATACAACCTTTTCTTTTACCCAATTCTCCTTATCCTTCTCAGAGTCACTACCATCAGGCCTCCTCATGTATTGCCACTCCTAAAACTGTCAGAAACCCTTCTTGGTACATGGATAGTAGTGCTACCAACCACATAACCTCTGATCTAAGCAATCTCTCCCTGCATAGTGAATATCAAGGTATAGACACTCTTTTGGTTGGTAATGATTCGAAATTAAAATCTCTTACACAGGCAGTACTCGCTTCTCTTCTCCCTCTTTACCCTCCTCTGTTTTATGTTTGACTAAGATGCTCTGTGGTCCTTCCATTACAAAATATCTTCTTAGTGTTTCTCGTTTTACTAAGGATAATAACACTTACGTTGAATTTTTTGATTCCTATTATGTGTTTAAGGACTTGAGAACCAAGCAAGTAGTTCTTCAAGGATGCCTTAAAGATGGATTGTACCAAGTCAATCTGGACCTCTCTTGTCGATCAACCTCAGCAAACTCCAACACTAATCAAAGAGTCGTTTATGGCATACTTCCCAGTCCTTTGTTAAATACAAACAAGTGTCACTTAGCTTCTACTGTAACTCATGATCCTACTATATGGCATGCCCATTTAGGACACCCAAATTCAAGAATACTCAATCTTATTTTACGAAAATTGTATCCCTCTAATCTCAATTCTCAATTAGATTTTTGTGACTCATGTAAGATTGGAAAAATGCACCAATTACCATTCACTCCATTAAAAATCTCATCTACTAAACCTCTTGAACTTATATACATGGATATGTGGAGACCAGCCCCATACCTTTCATCTACAGGGTCTAGATATTATGTTACATTCATTAATGCCTTTAGTAGGTTCTCATAGATTTTTCCTCTAACACTGAAATCTGATCTATTTGATGCATTTATGAGATTTAAGCTACAGGTTAAAATTTTGTTAGATCTTAAGATTAAATCCTTTCAAGCAGAAATGGGTGCAAAATATTTTAGTTTGCAAAATATACTAACTCTACAAGGCATTCAGACTAGATTTTTCTGCCCATATACCCATCAATAGAATGGGCTCCTTAAGAGAAAGCACATAACAATAGTTAGGCCAGTTTAACCATGCTAGCTCATGCTCATCTTCCTCTCAAGTTTTGGAAAGAGGCCTTTGAGTACGCAACTTATCTACAAAATCTCACCCCATCATCAACTTTGAACTTTATTTCACCTTTTGAGAAACTATTTCACAAAACTCCTGACTACAGCTTTCTGAAAGTCTTTGGGTGCTTAGAGTTCCCTTATTTACGGCCTTACTCATCTCACAAGTTTGACTTTCACTTACAAAAGTGCCTGTACTTAGGCATCAGCTCAACTCATAAAGAGTATAAGTGCATGGACAAAACAGGTCGAGTCTTCATCACTAGGCATGTAATTTTCAATAAGGTACAATTTCGTTACTCTAAACTATTCTCTTCTTCCTCTAATTTTTCTTCTCCTTACACGCCTTCTTCACCCATTACTACACTACTGCCAGTCACTAAACATATACAGACTTTCCCTACTAGCACACATCAAAATAACCAAACTACAAATACCCAATGTTCCTGTCCATTAGCTACTGCTAAACCTACCTCATCTTCTCCATTATCTCACCCTCAACCTGAGTCACGTCCCATGCACTGAACTCATACCATGATAACCCGATTCAAATCTGGGATCTTTAAACCTAAATTTTACATGGAAGTCGCAAATACAGAATCCACCACTGTCAAAAAAGCCATTTCAGACCAAAAATGGCTTGCTGCCATGCAAGATGAGCTCACTGCCCTTCACACAAACAACACCTAGATGCTTATTCCTCCTTCTCTTAGCTATAATGTGATCAGTTTTAAATGGGTCTTTCACATTAAACACCAACCAGATGGCACAATTCTCAAATATAAAGCTCGATTTATTGCCAAGGGGTTTCGTCAATTTCATCAAACCCTGGCATTGACTCTGACAAAACCTTTAGCCCAGTTATCAAAGCATCTACCCTTCGCATTATCCTTTCATTAGCTGTTCATTATAATTGGTCCATCAGGTGGGTTGATGTTAACAACGCCTTCCTTAATGGGGACCTAATTGAGGCTGTTTACATGTCCCAACCTCCCCAATTCTTTGACCCTAGATATCCCCACCATGTTTGCCGCCTAAACAAAGCTATTTATGGGCTCAAACAAGCCCCAAGATCTCGGTTCCATAAACTGCAGCAAGCACTTCTATCTTGGGGCTTCCTAAACTCTGTTTTCGATGCAAGTCTTTACATACACAAAATGACAGGGACTGTTACTTACTTTTTGGTATATGTCAATGACATTCTCATAACTGGAAATGATCCGTCTTACATAGCCAATCTCATTTCAAGACTAAACTCTACCTTTGCACTTACCTAGCGTATGGTTATTGTCTCTGTTGGTGGAGACAGATAACAAAACATAAAAATCCTATGTCTCGCAGTGTTTGGTTGTTGACCCAACTTATTCTTGTTTCGACTTCAGATCACAAAAATATAAATTTTTTGTTTTTTTCAAAATCGTGAGACAAGATTTCTTGTCCCTATGATAGAAACAAAACACATAAGCAACTTCTAGAAATACCCCTCCTCCTACATA
>JANTNU010000006.1:27588979-27604996 GCA_024752395.1 Erythroxylum havanense
TTATCATTGGTGAAGTGGTAGTATAACACTACTTTTCATTAGGCTTTTAATGTTACTCCATTTCAATCTATGTATGGGTTTCCACCTCTAATATATACTCTGTATTTATTCGAAGACTCTTCTGTTTTAGCAGTGGATCAAGTGTTGGTAAATAAAGAAGCTATGATTAACATACTTCATTTTCATTTTAATTTTCAACAAGCGTAACATTGCATGAAGCAAATGGCTGATCATCATCGATAGGAGAGAACATTTATGGTGGGTGATTTGTTAGACATATTTTTGTCCTTAGGGACAATTTTGTTTATGTCTCATAAACTTCGACAACATTAGTTGTTATTTTGGTTTTTAAATAAATTAACGGTTAAGTTGTGCCATTTGATCCAGATAAAGATAATAAAGTGGCCCAATAAATGATCTAAATTAATGGATCGAAGTTCAAGTAAAAAATAGGTCCCAATTAGAGTGGATCGGGTCCATATCAGACTTGTGATGGGAAGCCCGATATGAAAGCTATATAAAGGTTAAGGTCTCCTGCAGTTACTCATATTAATCAAAGCATAAGGAATCCCTAACCCATTAAGGGAGCTTTCGTATTGAGAAAACTATAGAAAGACCTAGCCCGTGTCTCGGTGAACACTTTCCACTAAAGGTCCCGGGAGATTCGGAGCCGTTTGGAGCTCAGAATCGGCATCGGAATCAGAGATGGAATCGAAATCTAGGTATTTCACATTACTTTTGTTTTTAATCCTTTCATGTAGATCTAGGATACGTAATAAGGCTCACATTACGTATTACATGTGGTATCAGAGCAGTTACGCGATCGGATTGCCAGAAACGAAGGTTTTTCAGTTTTTCATCTCATTTGGTTTTCCTTAGTTTTTGATTCATTTTTCAGCTTTTTTACGTATATAATTACGTAAAAGTGGTATACATAAGATTAGCTACGAAAAATAGGTTGAAAACTGGCTAAACGGAGCAAAAAAGGGGCTTCAAGGATGTTGAAAATTGCTCCCGGTGTCAGAAGCGTAGGAGACCGTCGGGCGCGTGCATTGCACGCGCTCGACTCTACTATAGTGGGTGGAGAGCCTGCGTACGATCGGCACGTGTGGCGCATGCGCCAATCGCACGCTGGCACGCAGCTCCAACAGGTGAGGGACGTGTGCCACGTGTGCAGTGCACGCGCGGCTCACACTCACGCACTGACATGCGTGGAATGGCGGGCGCGTGCGTGACACATGCCCATCTGAGTCATCCACACTGATAACACGTGGCTGGAGCTGATGCACGACACGTGTCGGTGCGTGCTGTGCATGAGCCACACAATGTCCGCACATATGTGCGTGGATGGTGCATGCTGCACACACGCCAGACGCATGTTGCGTATGTCTGCCCGCGCGGGTGCAGCAAACGTGCCGTTCGCGCGACGTGCACCGACGCAACGTCTTACGTCAGCCACTAATGTCATCTACAGTGTTTTTCATTAAAAAATAAAATTCCAAATTTCCCGTAAATGTACCCCGGGGTGTTTTGGGTCAGTTTTCGGATCCGGAAAATTTATAAAGTAACATTTTTCTATTTTTCTGGATTTGTTACATTAGTATTAAATTAAAGTTTAAATCCAGAAAAGGAATTAAGGTATTCTGAATCCGATTAATTGAACTTTGTATGAGAGAGATGCATGAGGTTCTCGTATCTCAGGCCTCATTTTCAGTGTTCGAGATTGCATGATAATCAATCGGAAAAGGAATTAAGACATTCTAAAGCCATTTTTGAGTAAATTCCATGCAATGAACTTGCCATAAGGGAGATGCATAAGGTTCTCGTGTCTTAGAAGGTCGGTTCAGTATTCGGTGATGCACGATAGTCACTCTAATGGGATTTTTCTTTTACGAAAGTCTCGAATGAAGTTTTCAGAGCATGTCTTCAGCACGTGTATGTGACAATGAGACTGTGCATTCAGATTTTTGCATTTATTAAGGTTACATTGACACATACAATATGTCCATAAAGAATGTGAAGATGACATAAAGATGTATCCCTTATGTTTTCGGACTTTTTGGGTGATGATGAGAATACAGTCACCAAAGTGACCTTTCAAGTCAGTATTCTGAATTGTTTTGCTTGCATGTTGGAGGATGCCTCTGATTTTATGTTTGGATATTCTGCCCAAAGGTATTGGCCTTACATAAAATTTTGAGATGTGCATAAAGGCATTTGATGGAGGAAAATTGTTTCACAAGTGATCTATTCGCCTAAAGGTGGTAGTGTCATAAGAGTTGATGGTTTGTACTCCGGTCGCTTTTATGTGTGGAAGTGTAATTGCATATATTATGTATTCAACACAAAGGTGTTTCATAATATGTGTGATCGGATTTTCAAGAAAGATACTATTTAATGACTTTAGTACTGTTGTCCTACATTTATGCTGATTTAAATATTATCATCTTGAAGTCACTTTTTCAGTTAACTAAATCAGTGTCACCAATGAAACCCTTGCTGGTTTCAATTTAAAGAATTGGATGGAGGATGTTTTGAAGGTTATGGAGATAGCTGTGGTTGAAATGGCCATACGGACGGGTAAGCCATCTCCAATTCCATCCATGAGCTTGACAGCTCATAAAGCAGCCTATGAAGCCTAGGATCGGTTTAACAGATTATATCTGACGATCGTTAAGAAATCAATACCTAACCATCTGCAAAGTGGACTTTTGGACACAGACATAGCGAAGGAGTTTCTTGATAAAGTCTCCCAGAGGTAGGCAGTCTCATCTGGCACTGAGACAAGTGCCTTGATGAAAGTATTATTCTCCATAAAGTATACAGAGGAAAAGGGGAGTAATGGAGTACATATCAAGAATAATTCATTTCAAAGTAGGTGAAGATATTGAGACTTCAATGCTTTGATATCCCATTGTGTTGTTGAGGTGGAGGAACTCAAGTTGTTACTCCTACAGCCCTGGAAGCAGCTTAAGGGAAGACAAAGATGAAGCCTATTAAGTTCAAAGGAAGAAGGTTCAAATCTTCTCCACATGCTATTATTGGTCAAACCAATTCTGGTAAAGGTCCTTAGGACATGAAGAAAGCAGTAGTATGAGGTTTAAAGGAAAGGCTATGACCATCAGGTTATTCTTTGGTTTATCAATTATGAATCTAATTTGCGATAGTCACATTAAGTAAAGGTGGCTATTTAGTGGAACATCTGATCAAGGTGGTCCCACGATGCATTAGTTCATATCCAGGATAAAATCAAATAAAGGGAAGGAGAAACTGATGGTTCACAACAATAAAGAGGTGGAAGTAATATCTATAGGGGATGTGGGTATTGAACAAGTAAGGTTCATTTGGTTTTTACATGACATATTTTATATATGATCTTTTGATCAATTAAGGACACTGAAGGTTGACATTTTACATTTAATACTTTTGTTATACAGTTTTTTTAATGCAAAACATAAAGGTAAAACTTTCTTGTCATATGGTTTGTATAGAATGTGTCTTATCCCGAATTAGATATATACTTCTTCGTATCTTGCTAACCAAGTTATGAGGACCTGATGAATGAGAAGTCATATATGGTATGGCATAAAATTTTAAGCCACATTTCCAGAACTAGGTTTGAGAGATTGATCAAGGAAAGCATTTCTCAATTCTAGATTAAGATGATTTGGAAACATGTGCTGACGATTGCAGGGGTAAGTTAACTAATAAGGACATTGAGGTCAACTCATACTTCTAACTTGTTGAGTCTGATACAAAAAGATTTTGGTAGACCTTATATAATTGCATTGTACAATTCTAAAAGTATTCTGACATTTCTTAATGATTATTCCCATCAAAGTCGTGTGTTCTTACTTAAAGACTGAAGGTTGAGAACCAATTGAAAAAATTCATCAAGATAGTCAGATTTGACCATGGAGGAGAATATCATGGCAAACATGATGTTTCAGGACTTTAAAAGGTCTATTTGCCAGATATATGGAGTCAGTTGGAATAGTGACTTAGTTCACTATATCGAGTAGTTTTGAGCAAACTGGTGTGTTGTCGAAAGGCATAACAGGACCCTAAAGGACTTAAATAAGTCAATGCAGAGCAGGACTAATCTACCTAATAATCTAAAAGTTGAAAAACTCTGCCTTGTGCACATTCGTGTAAAGGGCTACCCTACTGAGGTAGGATAATCCTTATAAAGAAAGATTGCATGCTTATTCTTTTCATTACTATTTAGTAAAATATCTCAACCACTTTAGGGCTACAGATTTTACTGTAGAGAAGGAGGGAACAAAATAGTGAAATTATAAATAGCTAAGTTTTTGGAATATCATGTTTATGAAGATGGTGGGCCCCTTGACCCTTCGAATGATAGCAGGGCGGATACTACAGTTGTCACGTATCCACTACTCATACAGTTAGATCCGGTGGATCTAGATTTTTGTACCATACCTGTACAGGAACAGGAACCCATACCTATACACAAAGGGGTTCCTGGGAGTACAAGTTTTAATATGGTTAAATAAATCCACTAGATTGAGACGACCTGCTATCCCATCTGACAACATAGTCTGTCAGTTAAGTGTACTGGATTATGTTATTAGACATATTACAGATCCAGACACTTTTGCAGAATCTATTTCTGGATCCAATGTAGATGTGTGGTGGGATGCGATGGATGACGAGATACAAGCCATGAAGCATAGTAAGGTTTGGGAGCTAGTTGATTTGCATCAGGAACTGCAAGCTTGTCAGTTGTAAATAAAGTTTAAAATCTAAAGGATTATAGGATAAAGTTCAACGGTTTAAAGGCTCGCTCAATTGCATAAAGGTTCACTCAAGGAAAAAGGTTGACTTTGTGTTATCTTTTCTCGCGTATCCTCGTAGGATACATTTTGAGTGATAAAAGCAATTGTAGCTTATGATGATATAGAGTTACATCAGAAAGCTGTCAAAACCATCTTCCTGAGTAAAAACCTTTATGAAGTGGTCTATACGGTACAATCTGTAGGGTCCCAGGATCCAGACAATACTGACATGGTTTGTGAGTTATGCAAATCAATATATGGTTTACAATAAACCTCCTGAAAGTGATACCTTATATTTGGTGACCTTATGGCCTCTTTCGGCTTCATGGAAAATAAGGTCAAAAGATGCTTGTACTATGAAGTTGAGGGGAGCAAAGTTATCTTCCTATGACTACATGAGGATGTTAAATTGCTCACATCAAGTCACTTGACCATGTTGTATGAGGATAAGCAACTTTTAGTCAAGAACCTTGACATAAAGGACCTTAGTATAGCATCTTCTGTCCTAGATATTCGGATTCACCAAGACATATCTCAACACTCATAAGACCTCTCAAAGAATGCATACATTGAGTATGTGTTACAAAGGTTTAATACGGTTTACAATAAACTTGTAGTAACACCTATCTCTCACAGTAAGAGATAATCTTTGGTACAGTACCCAAAGAATAAAGTAAAGAGAGAGAATATAAGGAATGTTCCGTATTCTAGTACGGTGGATAGTTGATGTATGCTCGGTTATGTACTAGATAGGACATTGCATTCACTACTTGACTCTTTAGTCAATATTTGATTAATCCAATTATAGACTTTTGGAATGCAGTCTAGGAAACTTTAAGATACTTGAAGGAATCAAGGATTATATGTTGACATATAGAAAAGTCAACAGACTAAACCTCGTAGGGAATTCAGATTTAAAGTTAGCTATGTATTCGGATGATCGAAAGTTCACTTAAGGTTACAGTTCAAGTTTGCAGATGGTACAATGTTGTATAAGTGTGTTATAGAGACACGTGTAACTTCCTTGACTAGGTGTAACATCCCATTATCGATGGGAAGGATAAAATAGTAAATTTGGAATGAGTTGTTAGTGTGTACACGTATTTTGACATACATGTGTAAATGGCCTCTATATATAGATATGGATGGAAAATTTTCCAAATGCACATGATTGTATAGGCATTCGTGACAATTCCCGGCATATGTGTCTATAAGTGTAATTTTTGTGAAAAATGTGAGATTTGGTGTTGGAAACAAACTGAATTGGAATGATTGATGTGCATTCTGCATAAAATTGTTAAGTGGGTAACGATAAGATTTCCGGTACTGGAAATGACTGTCAAATTGACACTACAAATTAATGACACGATTTAGGAAGATTTGTATTATGAGCCATTGAAGAGGATTATGAAAGTCAAAGTAAATAAATTGATTGAAATGGAAATTGATAGGCAAGATAAAAAAAATGAAAGTGTGCGAATTTGAAGAATTTAGAAAAGTTGACTTTTTGGGGATATAGTGTTGACTTTGTGATTTAGACAAAATTTGAGACATTGATCTACATGAAACTTGTAGGATTTGTTGGCGGCTTTCTGTCGCATTAGAGTTTTATATTTTTCGATATCGGGATTGAAAAAAATGATTCTCTGAAGTTAAGGCTACGTTACTTAGTATTGAAAGTGTTTGAATGGGATATTTTCTGAACGTGGTTCAATCTAATGAGAAATTCGTGATCAGCAGTAATCCACTTAAGTTAATGTTTGTTTCTAAATGATCTAGAAACATGGATCTGCAAATTATCTGAAAGTTTTGAATTTCAATTCAGTTCCTAAGAGTTTAATTTCTGAATGGAAGTTATAAGATTTTGTACAAGGGCAAATCAGGCATGATACTTAAGATTGTAAGATTTAAGGGTCAAAGGAAGGGGTAGAATGGAATTTTCACCCTTCTTAAGAGTATAAAAAGAGGAAGTTAGGGTTTTGTGAAAGAAAAAGAGGAAGATGCCGTGGGAGAGAAGAAGAGAAGAGGAAGAGGATGGGTTTTTGAGGAAACCATGAAGAGTTTGAAGGTTTTTAAAGCCAAGTTCAAGTAAGTTTAAGTTTCTTTCCTCTTGATTTGATGAATGATTCATGTTTTGAGTGTTATAGCTAAAGAATGGGTTGTTGGATTTTTAGGATTTGCGATCCTAATTAATTTTTGATGGTTTGTGAATGAGATTGGTTTGAAAATGAGTTGGAAAAATGGTGTGTGAGTGATGTTGTAGTGTTTAGTCAAATTATGTTTTGAATAAGATGGAAGAATTGGATTGAAATGGTTAAAAAAATCAGGATTTGAGAGGTGATCGGGTTCGCGCATCGCGGCGCCCGAATTTGCACACACCACGACGCGCAAGCGTGCAAGTCATGGCGCATGCAGGCCCGCACGTCGCAGTACGCTCAAGGGCGCACTCTGCGGCGCAAGCAAGTGCGCACACCGCGGCGCACACTTATGCCCACGCCGCGGCGAGGACTCATTTTTCTGAATGGACATATTTTAGTTTTTAGTCCATAACTTTTTGTTCCGTTACTCAAATGAGAAAATTGCTGATTTGCTATGAACTAGAGACAAAGGTCTCCACGTTTTATAAAGAAGGGAAGCGTTAAATCAGTCTTTAAAGGTTTTTAATTTGGGATACAAGTTGAGTGTAAAATATGGTTATATGTTGGAGAATAACTTTTGGATTTCTGAGACGAATTGAATGATTTTAGTATCAATTGAGTTCTGATATTTAGGGAAGGCATTGACGGGGAAATTTTGGGATAGTGCCGAGAATGTCACGAAAGTGCATTGTACATATTTTAAATTGCTACATGTGCATTATTTCTGATTGGAAAATGTGTAAAATTGAGTATTTGACTTGTGCTAGAGGTGCATTTGGAATGTCAGCCCACCGGCTTTGCCGAGACTTCCAGGCGTTAGCGCGGAAGTCAGGTGAGTGACCTAGACGGTTCTCCAATTAGTGAGTGTTATAATTCAGTGATTTTAAATTCTCTGGAGTATAATGGTGGGACAGTGTTGATTGTGAACTCCGGAGTGATATGATATAGATGTGTTATAGGTGTGTGACATTGTGATTGTGTTTTTGAAGTGGCAAATTGTGAATCAATTATCCGATTGTAATAATTAAAAATGATTGTGATATTGGAATATGTGAATAAAGTGACTGAATTGTGACACATGCCGTTCATACATGAATGCAAAATCAGTTAATGATAGTTGTGACCGGAGCAGCCACTGATCAGAGCTTTTAGCTCAACGTTATATATTTGAGCCTCGAGTCCTACAGTGATTCAAAGCCTTTGGCACAACGATTAATGAGCCCTTAGTGGGACAGTTTCAGAGCCTCTGGCTCAACGATTAATGAGCCCTTAGTGGAACAGTTTCAGAGCCTCTGGCTCAACGATTAATGAGCCCTTAGTGGGACAGTTTTAGAGCCTCTGGCTTAACGATAAATGAGCCCTTAGTGGGACAGTTTCAGAGCCTCTGGCTTAACGATTAATGAGCTCTTAGTGGGACAGTTTCAGAGCCTCTGGCTCAACGATTAATGTGCCCTTATAGGGACAGTTCAGGCGCTTGGTCACAACACTGAAATAAATTGAAAACATGTTACATGATGCACTCCTTTTGATATGTTTGATTAAATGATAGGCAAAATGTCATACACTGGTGTGATAACAGTCATGAGGTACATCTAATTATAGAATGTATGACAAATTGTGATATGCTTAGCGTTGTATGAAATATTAGAGCTGTTGACCAGAGTTGCCACCGATCAGAGCTTTTAGCTCAACGTGCAAAAATGAGCTCCGAGCTCATGAGTGATTCAGAGCCTCAGGCTCGACGTATATTGAGCCCTGTATCCAGCATTGGATAAGGGACAAATATTATTGAGCCCTTCGATGGGACAGTTTAGGCACTCAGTCACAGCCAAATGAAAATAAATGGTAAGTTAGTGAAATATGTATGTATCAAAAATGAGATGTATGAATGTGGATTTCTGTAAATGTGTAAATGAGCAATTTTGAGAAAGTGTATTATAAGATAAAGTTAGATATATGTGAATTGTAAAATTAGATCAAATAGTCAGCAATGTGAATATAGGTTATAAATTGATTCTGTGCTTGATTGAGCGGACCATCAATGATGGTCACTCATTGAGTTTGCAAAAACTCACCCAAAATTTGCAATTATTTTTCAGGACTCAGAAGAATACCCCATTAGGCAACGGGTATATAGTGATCGCAGAGTGATAGAAGAGGACGAGATCAGTTGCGTCTGCATTAGTGTCTGAACAGTTTTGTATGAAATTATGTATTTCTAAATTTCTGTATAAATGTTTCGGTTTTGTCTTGGATAATTGTTTCCGTATAATATTTATAATGTATGTGTATGATTCAAAGAAACAAATTTTTACTGTGATTTGACTGAGTGATGTATCAAGCCACCCTCACAGGGCACGGACTCGGATATCACCATCGATGTCAGGTCTGGGTCTTACGGGAGTGGGATGTTACACTAGGCATACTAAAGGACTGCTTCATAGATGGTTTAGCTCATAAATTTATTTTCTGAGTGGTCTATGGTCTATTCAGTGGCTAGACCCATTTGGTTTTACTGTGGCATTCTTCTTACAGTGTTGCTTAATGACAATAAAGAATATCACGGGGTCATAGCATTTAAAGATCAATTATTTGGTCATAAAGGTGTTGATACGAAAAAGGTGATATTAAGGTTTGGAGCATTTAAGGACTGAGGAATTGTGAGTCGATCCTTTAACTAAAGAACTTCACCTACTTGTGTTTATAATACAAGTATACAGTATGGTGTTTTGATGTCCTTAGACACTGTTAGTTAAGGAGATCGTTATATTTGCTCCATGTACATTTGTACATTTTAAAGTATGATGATAGTATGATGGTTTTTGATAAAGATGATCATCGTTTATCCTCAGTATTACGTATCATCATACATTATCATAATACGTATAAAAGTCTTAAGATTTGTGTCAATCTTTAGCATTTGAAGGTCATTGGGCATATATACAGATTGATCTTGTGCCTATGTCATTTAGACACATACAGTTTAGCATAGATATCTATAAAGTTTGACATGACATAGGGGGATATAAGTTTTTAATCCCATAAAGGTTCTTTAATGCAATTTAGCATTTAGTTAGAGAACATAAAGGTTTTCTCTAATGTTGTTTAGCATTCGGTGAGAGAAGACATGATTTCTCTAATGCAGTTTAGCATAAAATTGGAGAAATCGAGATCTACAAACGAAGATGATACAATTTAGATCATAAAGGTATCATCGTAGTTTGTCACACTCCATTTTTCCATTCATGTTAGTGAGGTAATAGGTATTTGTGATTGTATTAGATCTGTGTTACACAGAACACATGCACCTGATGCTTTTCAGTACTGAAAGCCTTGCGGGACAAAATGATAGACTTTCATTATCTTTGGATTAAATGTTTTGTTTTTAAAACTTAGTCGACTAATATAGTAGCGTGGCTTAACCAAGTTTTTAAATTGTTTTTAAACTAGAGTCTACTGCAATTAATGCTTGTCCAAAGGAGAGATTGTTAGCCAATTTTTTGTCTTCAGGGACAATTTTGTCTATGTCTCATAAAGTTGGACAACATTAATTGTTATTTTAGTTTTTAAATAAATTATCGGTTAAATTGCACCATTTGATCAAAATAAAGATAATAGAGTGACCCAATAAATGATCTAGATTAATGGGTCGAAGTCTGAGTAAAAAATGGGTCTCGATTAGTGTAGACTGGGTCCATATCAGCCTTGTGATGGGAAAGCCTAATATGGAAGCTATATAAAAACTAAGATCTCCTGTAGTTACTCATATCAATCGAAAGCATAAGGAATCTCTCACTCGTTAAGGGAGCTTTTGTATTGAGTAAACTGTAAAAAGAACTAACTCGTATAGATCCAAGATACTATATAAGGATCACACTACGCATTACGTGATTGTGTATCTTGAGCTACAACCTTACTGTGCTCAGAGCATTAAAAGACGTTAATTGCAATAGTTGGTGGCTTTATTTTACCTTCCTTTCAAGATTTTTCGAAAGGTAGGAGCTGTGGCATATTAGCTAGATTTACCTGTAGAAAGTAAGATCCATCATGCTTTCCACGTTTCACAGCTGAGGCGAAGAATGTCTGATTCTGCAATATCTTCGCCAATATGACCACATAACTTGTATTCAACTCTGCGCGTTCCGATAGCTATTATTGATCGTCGGCTAATTAACCGTAATAATCGATGGGCTGTATAAATTTTAGTTCAACAGAAGCCTTCGAAGGAAAATGATCTCTCTTGTGAATTTTTTTATGACATGCGGAAAAGATTTCCAGATGTCAACCTTGTGGACAAGGTTCTGGGGAAATGATAACGGTGTGCGAGCTGAAGAGTGAAATGTAAAGAGTAAAGTGTAAACGATGTAGTATTGTATACGTGTAAATAACACGCATGTTGCATTGTAATTAGCTACCATCCCCAATCGTTATTATAGTCGTCATTATACCTGTTGGTGTGGAGGAGAAATGTTTAACGAATAACAGATATTGGTTTTCTCTCTCTATATTTTCATTAATATTATCCTTCTCATCTTCCCGTTCTACCTTGTCACCTTCAGACCTATTTGTTTTGTAGTTTCCACGTTTGTTTTAGTTGTTAGAAATTTAGCCTTATAATTAATATAATTCGATTTCTAAACATTTAATCATCCAGAATCACACGTAGATAGAATCAACAATAATATATGCTAAAGTGGTTTTACAATTTTTCTGATCTGCTTTATTGATAAGAATGTACATGTATATATATACAAAAGATGCGATATTATAGCACCCAATCAATCCTAAAATATTTCTTATATTGGTGGGTCAAAAGTTTCTGCAATAAGATATATGCGTAATAGGAGATACGCGTATCACCCCCCCTAAAGTTGGAGCGTGGAGATTGTAAATGTCCAACTTGCTTAATAACGAACTAAACTGTTTCGCACCAAGTGCTTTGGTAAAGAGGTCAGCAAGTTGAGCGTGAGTGGAGACATATGAATAGCGAATACAATTGCAGAGAATTTCATCACAAACAAAATGACAATCGACTTTAATATGCTTCGTGCATTCATGGAAAACAGGATTCTTGGCGATATGGAGCGCAACTTGGCTATCACAGTTTAGATGCATGGGTTCTGGATGAGAGATGCCAAGTGAAAAAAGAATGTCCTTCAACCATTTTAATTCATAGGTGGTGGTGGCCATGGACCGATATTCCGCTTCAGCGGAGGATTTAGATACTGTGTGTTGTTTCTTCGTTTTCCAAGAGATCGACGAGGTGCCTAGGAAAATGAACTAGCTGGTGAGAGATCTGCAGGTGAGAGGGCAGCCTGGCCAGTCATAGTCACACTACCCATATAGACGTAGATTACTGTCCCTTCGCAGTAAGATACCTTGACCGGGTTGTCCCTTAAGATAGCGTACCACACGCAAAGCAACCTTCCAATGTTCTTCTTGCGGTTGGTTCATGAATTGAGACAAGATCTGAACGCTATAGGAAAGCTCTGGGCTTGTGAAGCAAAGGTAGATAAGGCGCCCAATTAGGCGACGATACGGACCAGGATCAGAAAGCAAGGGACCGGTAGCCAAGGTCAGATTATGGTTTTCTTCATTCAGAGTGGTTGCCAGTTTTGCTCCAAGTAAGCTAGATTCGTGAACAATGTCCAATGCATACTTCCGTTGGCATAAAAAAATTCCCGTAGGAGACCTTGCGACCTCCAATCCTAAGAAATATTTAAACTTGTCGAGGTCCTTCATGTGAAAGTAGTGATGGAGGTAGTCTTTAAATTGTCGAATCGCCCCAGAGTCATTACCCGAAATAACAAAATCATCGACGTATACGAGAACTACCAACTGCACACTGCCCTTGCTAAAACAAAACAAAAAGTGATTCGATGGACAATATTGAAAATCATACTAGAGAAGAGCAGCTGAAAGCTTGGCAAACCAACAACGGGGAGCTTGGCGGAGGCCGTACAAGGATTTTTGGAGCCTGCACACCATGTTCAGTTGTGACACCTTGAATCCAGGAGGCAATTTCATGTACACGTCTTCTGCAAGATCACCGTGAAGGAAGGCATTGTGAACATCCATTTGGTGAAGTTCCCAGTCTTTTGTTGTAGCAACGGCGAGAACAGTGCAGATGGTGACCATCTTGGCCACAGGAGCAAAGGTTTCAGTGTAATCAATCCCTTCAATTTGATGATTACCCAAGATGACCAAACGTGCCTTGAATCATTCGATACTGCCATCAGAGTGATACTTAATCCTGTAAATCCACTTACACCCAAGGGCTTTCTTCTCTGGAGGAAGTGGAATAACGTCCCAAGTGTCGTTGTTCTGGAGCGCTCTAATTTCTTGAGCCATGGCATCCCTCCAGCGCGCATCCTTAACAACTTCGGAGAATAGGGTGGGCTCTGTTTCAGCTTGTATTGCTGCAAGGAAAGCTCGATGGAGATATGAGAATTTTTCACAATTCACATAATTTTCTAGAGGATACAGCACACCTGAGTTATCTGATGAAGTGGTAGAACGTGATGGGTTGAGTGTAATCTTGGCATGAGTGACATAGTCTTGAAGCTTGACAGATGGCTTCTTCAAGCGGTGGCCTCTTCCAAGTGGTGCGTTAGTCATGCTTCTTTGTGGGGAAGTGACGTTTGCATCAATTGTTGGAGTTTGGAAGTCAATTACTTCTTCATTTGTTTTTGGTGCAATAAGAACCATGTTAAGTCCCCCCCTATCTTTGACGCTGGGCACATTAGAATTGACGCAAGATGAGTTAAGAAGAGTCTCAGTAGATGGACTAATGTCAAATAGTGCTTCTTCTTCAACAACCAACTCAACCGACATTGAATGAGGTTGTAAGATAGTTGGAGTTTCTTCAATGGATGGTGAATGTAAGCCAAAAGGAAATTGATCTTCTACAAACTTCACATCCCTGGACACAAAGAGACTTCGTTTCTCTAAATCATAAAGCTTCCATCCCTTTTGCTCATACGAATAACCAAAAAAACACATTTGCGGCTACAACTTGCTAATTTATCCCCGTGCCTCTATTGATTATGCGCATAACAAAGACATTCGAACACCCACAAGTGGTCATAGGGGGGTTGTTTGCCGATGATGACTTCATATGGGGTCTTGCCATTGAGGACTGATGAAGGTGTGAGGTTAAGTAGGTAACCAGCGGTTAAGATACATTAACCCCAAAAATGAAGCGGGAGATTTCCTTGAAATCGGAGGGCGCGGGCTACATTTAGGATATGACGATGTTTTCGCTTGGCCCTTCCATTTTGTTGTGGTGTCCCAGTACACGAAGTCTGATGAATAATCCCATGTTGTTGGAAATATTATTTAAGACACAAAAATTATGTTCCATTGTCACTACGCACAACCTTCACCTTTTGTTGGTATTGTCGTTCCACTATCGTAAAGAAATTTATCAACATTTGGGGTACTTCTTTCTTATCACGCAACAAGTATATCCAAATAGCTCAAGAACAATCATCACCGATAGTTAAAAAATACGAAGCACCACAAGATGAAGGGGTTCTATAAGGAACCCACAAATCACAATGTATCAAATCAAAAGTGTTTGACGCTTGAGACTCACTTAAAGGAAACTTTTCTCTAGTTTGCTTAGACCTTTCACATACTTCACAAAATTTTTCCATGGACTTATTTTTACAATACCTACTCATATTTGGAATCATTTGAACAATTTTGGAAGATGGATATCCCATCCTTTTATGCCATAACTCTAGTTGGTTGTCTGCACTGGTATGATAAGCTTTGCCACTCACACCATGATATATGTAAAGCCCATCTTTCCGTTCACCCACTCCAATTAACATCCTCGAAGTGAGGTCCTGCATTAAACACAGTTTATTAGTAAACATTATCACACATTGTGCTTCATCTGTCAACTGTGACACAGAGATCAAGTTGCATTTCAATTTTGGCACATATAAGACATTTTGAAGCTCGAATCCACCATCAAGTTTCATTGTTCCTTCTTTATTTGCAAACACTATCTCTCCATTTGGCAGTCCCACTTGGCAGTCTTGTATAATTCGCTCCTCACACAAATTCTGCAACTTCCCTGTCATATGGTTAGAGGCACCACTGCCTACAATCCAGCAATCACAAGCTTTCTTACCAGTCATTTTCTCAATGTCGCCTGTCATGTGCAATTTCAACATGTCCATCAGTGCTTGCCATTGGTCGTTACTCAATCCCACAGTCTCATGTCTCCCTGCCTCCGTTCCAAAAGTGCTACAACTTCCTCCAAAAACATGGCCCACCTTGGCATGTGCTACACTTCCTCCACCCCTCCCTCCTGATGCTCTTGGTTTTGATTCACTGTTTCCTACTTCAATTCGCGGGCGATCACCCCACCAATCAGGATAACCAATAATTTGAAAGCACCCATTTGTATCATGTCCTGTTTTTCCGCAATGAGAACACACCCCTGATTTGTCTTTGCCCTCTTTTTGCCCTTTGCTTTTGAATCCTGCCTGCACTGTGAGGCCCGCAACCATTCCCTTTTCCTCTTTGAATCTGGTAATCGTTTTCATTCTTTCCTCCTGAACCATAGTCGCATAGACTCGATTCAATTAAGGCAAAGGATCCGTTGCCAACGCACTTGCCTCACTGTTCCGTTGCTTGCATCATCAAGCCCCATCAAGAATTGATGCACCTTTTCCTCCTCTCTTCGTTTCTCAAGTTTGGACACCACATCACATGTGCATCCTCTACATGTGCATTGCAAAATTTGCTCATAATTGGCCAACTCATCCCACAACGTTTTCAGTTTTCCGTAGTAGGCTACTATGCTCATTCCCTGTTGTTTGCAATTTGTCAAATCTGCCTTCAGTTGCTGGATTCTTGTACCATTCGCCACTGAAAAACGTTCTTTAATATCTTCCCATAGGTCTTTTGCATTTACCACATACGTCACAGTGGAACACTGGTTGGGTTCAATTGTGTTTAGTATCCAGGACACAATCATGGATTGGACTGTCCACTAATCCTCCATCTCAAGTGCATCCTTCTTCGATTCTTTGTGGGTGCCATCTATGAACCCCCACTTTCTT
>JANTNU010000006.1:27685964-27699229 GCA_024752395.1 Erythroxylum havanense
TTTTAAAATTTAGTGTTTTCGATATTGCAATTTAATTATATTGATGCCTTGCGGATTATAGAATTGATCGAATCGTAATACACCCGTATCGTGGGTTAGGTATCGGAACGACCTACGGGCGTACCGGTGCGTAGCTTACGGATAGAGGGCGCTACAACTTAGTAAATAAAAAGCAATTCATACATTTACAACTCATATTTTCAAAAACAATTATGGGAGGATTATATTAATAACAATACTAATACAATTCATGATCATACAATTTAAGGCATAATTTGAAATTACATACCATCAATTCTTTTGTAAAGAATTTATTTATATAAAACAATTTAAATACACTCACAATTTTGTATCGCTAAGCACACTTATGTGTTACGTGCCTCTCCTTTATCTACATAAATCACATTTCGCTTAGGAATTTATTTCCAAATTAAAAAATAAGGCATTAAAACTATATTTTTGATTTAACCGAATTCGAGATTAGTGCTTAATCATGTAACACATAGGCTAATCTTATTTCCGCTTTAACTTCCGTACGCTAATCTATTGTTCTTCGTTTCAAAATCTAAATTCGAAAATTACTTAAATATCATCTTTCTCCCATTCTAACTTATCAATTTCTTCAAAACATTTTCTAATTAATTCACCATATGGCCGAATATGTAATGCTATTAATGCTAACTTTTTTTCCACTTGATTTTTCACAATAATAACCTTAAAATTTTAGCTTATTTACACTATAATCATAATCAAACTTCAACAACTTACACCAACAACTACATTTCCTCTTAAGGTCGAAGTGCCCTCACCATATGTATATATATATTATCATTTCATTTTCTTTCCAATTATTTTCAACACAATTTACCTAAGATCCATGCTAAGCATAATACAAACACATCAAATTAAAAATTACAATTTTTCTCCAATAATTTTCTAGCTTGGCTAAATTAGTACAAATCAATTATCCCTCCATTTTCTTAACATATCATATCACAAATACATGTTTTAAAACCTATAACATTGTTCAATTCACATAATATCATCCCTAACCATTTAACCACAAAATCCTGAAACTTACATAAACTTCACCTACTCCAAATTCATCATCTAAGCCACCAATCAATTTCATTTTTATTTTCAACACACAAATTATCTTCCTACATATATGAATTGAAGTCCAAACACACAAAAGTGAAGTCAAACTAATTTTTAATCATAAAACTCTAAACTTGACCAATTTTTTCAAGCTTGATCTCTTGGTTTACTTTCTTGCTTTCAACCTTTAAATGCTTCCAAGCTTATTATGTAACATTCCGTCTAAAGGTTAGAACCCTAAAATTTGATACATGTGAGATCAAAGAGAGATTTAGAAAATGCATTTCATGCTCATGCATAATGTCAGCATACACATATGTGAATTTGATTATTGCACATATTAAAATAATTGTCCATGCACTCAATTGACATTTTTGGGGTACAAATGATTTTTTTAATGTGAATATGATGTAAATTATAGTTTTGTGTCTTAAAAATTAAGTGAGAATGTATAAGTAGTGAATTAGAATTTTTGGAGAAAATTTAAGAATTTTCTAAAATATAAGAGTATTTTTGGACTAGAAAAAATGCCAAGTGGCAGAACAATTGATAAATAGTAGAAAAAATAAGGGTCAAATGGTAATGAAAATTTTTATAAATGATTTTGTGATTTAATGACTTATGTCATTAAAAATTGGGAGACAATTGGAGTAAAAATTGGAGACAAAATTGGCTAGTCATTAAAATAGACCAAATGGAATCATGAGAAAGTAACATGTGGCAAGTGACATGTGTCACTTGCTACACCACATGTTAATTCACGAAGTTACTAAGTGAAAGACCATGTTTTGGGTCTTTCACTTGCTATATATGATATATGTTCCATTTCTCCATCTTCTTCTTCTTTCTCTTCATCTTTCTCTTCTTCTCTCACGAAAATCACTCTCACCCTCACTATATTGATTTTTGGTCTAGCTCTTTCACCTTGATTCTCCAAGATTTGTTCTCTTCTCCATTTTGTCACTAAAGATCCAACCTAATCCACCTCCATTTGTGATGATCATATATGTTGGAGAGCTTGGGTTTCATGGTGATTGAAGAAGCTATGGTTAAATCAAGTAAGTAACTTGTTAAATGTTATGGGTTTGGTTAAATGAAGCATTTGTGAGGATTGTTAGAGGTTAAATGGCATATGATGGGGTTTTATGTATGATGAACGTGAGTGATGAAATGCTTAGGTAAATTTCTTGGTTGTGTATATGTATGATGATTAATGATTTATAATTTGTTTTTTAAAGACGTTTTAGAGTTTGAATGAATCCTTAATGAATGTAGAAAGAAGTGCAGAAAAAACTGAATGATGAATAGATATTGTGATGTTATGTTTTTGATGGATAAAAACGTGGATCGTTGTTATTTTAGGAATGGATTAGACTGGGTATGGAAGTTAAAGAGAAGGCAAGGATAGTGTCTTGAAAAGAGAAGAACTAGGATGAAAGTTTAGAGATAAAAGATAATGGTGTTTAAAGTGGCTGGAATATGTTAGCTGTAACAATTCCACTGGATATGCTTCTGTTTGCTTAACCATAACTTGTTATGTAGTTATCCAAATGTGATGATATTTAATTTGGATTAAATTAGAGAAATATGGCTACATTTTGTATGAAGATATCAATTTCAAATTCTTTCATTTGGAGTTTCCAATGTCAACTTGAAGTTCAGTATTACCTATAGGGAAACAGTGCAGAAAAACTATATACATATTAGGTTTTTGTTCTGTTTTTCGTGATGAATTAATGTGAATCTTTTTGGGTGTTTTTTTGATGATGTAAAATGATTATAAAACTAAATTGAGGGCTTAATTTGGTGTCTTGAAATGGGAAGGATCGAGGTGATAGTTAGAAGTGAAATGAAAGTGGAAATGAAAGTGAATATGTGCAAAAAATTGATGATGAATGTATATATATGTGTATGTTCTGTTATTACAGTTTATGATCAATCATGGGCTATAATTTGGTTATGGATGATGTTGAGTTGAAAGGGAGTTAGAATAATGAATAAATCATGAGTATTGAACTAGAAATGATAGATTAATCATGAGGAATTGAATGTTGTAAGTAAAGAGTTAAAAATATTTTGTACTAATATAGGGAGTTTTTGACAAAGTTGTCTTCATGGAAGTTGTAGAGCTTTCTTTAACCTTTCCATTTATATAAAGTATGGAATTTTTGAACATTGGAATAGAGAGATATGACTTTTATAATTTTGTAATGCTGTATAGGAGGGACATTTGGGAGAGCTACAACATTCTGCAATTTTGACCCTTATAGAGGCAAAAATTGTTTTTGAGATCTCATGGAAGTTTTAGGTCTAGAAATCCTCTTTAAAACAGTCTTTGAAAGACCTTAATCTGATATTTATAGTGAAAGTTATACCCATTTTACCAAACAGGCCCAAAGAAGAAGAGAAAAGGGAAGAGAAGGCAAGTCGCTATGGCGACTGTGACCTTGCCGAAGGATTGCAGAAGTAGTCGCGATCGTGACCCACAGGTCCTCTTTCCCCCAATCTAAACATACTTCACTCTTTTGGCCATAACGTTTTCGTTCGACCTCTAAATGACCTGATTTTTAAAGCAATAGATTCCTAACACATTCCTCTATATTTTGAAAAAAAAAATATACCTTTTGGTATTAATTTGAAAAATATTTATTGAATCAAAGTAAGGGTATCGGTTGGAAGAGCACGAATTGAATATTTTACTGAACATATTCCAGTATTTTGATAGTATCTTGATTATTAGGATTCAAAATAAGATGAATTTTAATTTGGAGTAAATTAGAGATATAGGCTACAAATTGTCTCAAGAAGTCAAATTTTGATTCTTTCCCTAAGATATTGAATTTCTATATGGAAGTTGTACATAGTACACTACTTTTGAATATGGATAACCCGATAATGTTTAAGGCATGTCTTCCAAATTACTGAACCAAATTGAGTTATTTTGATGTCAATGGAAAGATAAGAATAGAGGAACACTTTTCTAAAAGAGAGATTAACTAAATTACATCAGTTTTGCTTTCTAATTGAATGTGAACAGTAAACCTAAAATTGTGACTTGGAAAAATCTAAAGTGAGTCAATGAGAAAGGATTAGAGATTTTAATGATTTTAGTGAGGCATAAACCTAAGTATAAATTATCCTTAGATAAGTTTTGATATAAGAATGATTTTGTGAAGAAATTAAAGAAAAGATACCCGGGATTGTCATTGAGCATGCATTATACATTACACATATTCATGTGTGAAAAACTAAATGTTTATGTGATTGTGCAATTAATAATGTGTATGCAATGTGTGTTTTGCATAATGATGATATAGGATAGAAAATTTTCATCTAGACATTTCCAGATCATGGAAGCTAATGTTAATCTAGAGCATACTGTGAGTAGACCTAGATGGTCTCATTTTATTGTTTGTTTTATTTGAATTTTTGTATTGATTGATTTTTGAATGTGATTGATTGTATTGGGTTCCGGACAGAAGGGTCTGATGATTGTGTTGTTGATTGGGATATTGAAGTGCTACTTGTATATAAATGAGATGAAAAAAACGTGCATAGTTTAATTGTTAAATGCTAGACCATAGTCCGATGATAAATATGTATTCAATGTGCTTTTGCATATGAATGAAAGTGTGATTCTCAACTTTTATGTTGAATACCGGACTAAGGTCCGATGATATGTGAATATGAGTGAATGAGAATTGGTAAATATGATTGAGGCATTCCATCTCAAGAATGCATTAAATATAATGGCAGATGTGACTTGAGTAGCCGCCGATCAGAGCTTAAAGTTCAACAAGTAAAAATGACCCTCGAGCTCAAAAGTGATTCAGAGCCTCAGGCTTAACGTTTAATGAGCCCTATAATGGATAGTTATCAATGAGCCCTATGTGGGAAAGTTTAGGCACTCGGTCACAACAAAGTAATAAATAAAAAGTGGGTCTCATGCACACTGCATATGAATAATATGAATGATTAAATTGTATTGATTGTGAAATGTAAAATGTTGTGAATGTGATTTATGTGTTATGTGACTGGATGAACCATCGATGATGGTCACTCATTGAGTTTGCAAAACTTACCCAAAATTTGCAAATATTTTTCAGGATCAGAAGAATACCCCATTAAGCAAACGGGAGTATACCTACTGCATACAAGTGAGGGTTAGAGGTCGGGATAAGTCCACATCTACATTGTATTTCTTTATTTTCGTACTGAATTTTATTTTCTGCAAATTATTATATTTTATGTATTTGAATATATTTGTTGTGTATAACTTTCCATTTGGAAAAAGGTTTTGCAAAATAAATTGATCAAAGTGTAATATGTTTTATTTCTGGAATGGGTCCTAGTGATTAATCATATTTTGAAATTTGAGTGATTGAGTGCTCTAGCATGCCACCCTCGTGGGGCACGGGCTTAGATATCGCCCATCGATGTTGGGTTTGGATCTTGCGGGAGTGGGGTGATACATTTAATTACGTTCTTGCATAATTCGATAATAAACTGAGAGAGTGAACTGAATGAAAAATGATTAAATTGGATTAATAAGAGTTAGGTGATTTAATAGAAACTATAATAAATCAAATTGGTAATTGTGCAGAGAGTGATCCCGTGTGATGTTCCAATAGTTTATTAGATTGCTTCAGATCTAATTAGGTTTTGTATAATTTGTTAATTGAGAGATTTGAAGTTCCATAATCTGATTAAGGTTCATAATTTAGGGATTAAAGATTATAACTTGAGAAAAAGTAATCAACCCTAGGATAGTCTGAAACCGGCACTCCATTGACATATAATAGACTAGGTTAGCATTAATGATAAGTAAAATCTCCTTTCTCATAATAGGTAAATTCTATAGGTTAATTCCTGTTGCGATTGCATATTGATCAATTGTTAATTTTTTTGTTTAATTTCTGATTTAAATGGTTGAATTAAATTCTCGTGATTACTTTCTGTTGCATTGTTATTTGGAGTTTCATATATTGTTGGCCTTAGATTTTAGGATTAGATTAGTTCTCCTCCTCGTGGGATCAGCACCTCTTATACTACAATCGTGACCTCTGCGTTTGCAATATTTGAGGGCTTGTAAATTTTAGAGCTCAAATGACACGATCAATGGTGTATACATATACTTTGACAATAAATTGAGAGAGTGAGTAAAAAATTATCTAATTAATTTGTGCAACGAGAGTTGATGCATTAATATGTCACAAGACTAACAAATCAATTATCTTTCAAATAGAGATCTTGCATGAGAACTTGGTTATTTGATAGATATCTACAGAACTAATTGAAAATGTTAGGGAAAGAGATGTGAATTGAGAAGTTGTAATTATGGAATTTTCATATTCAATTACCGTTAATTGGTTAGGTCTTGAGAGGGAGTAATCAAACCTTTCGAAAATCAAGAATCGACACATAATTGAATCAATAATCATTAGGGAAGTAAAAAAATGAAAGAATAAATCCTATGCATTCATCCTTCATCATCCTTAATTAATTGTGGCAGCTGAATTATTAATTGATTATTTGCTTAATTTTATTTGATTGGTTTAAGTTATGTTATTTTCTTTCATTCAATTCATATTTCATTACCTTAGACAAAGTTAGGTTCACTTGGTTTTAACTATATCCTCTTGGGATCAACACCTTCAATACTACAAGTTTGTAATATGTATACTACAGATATTGGGAGTTTTATTAGAGGTAAAACAAATTAAAAAAGAGTTCATAATTCTAAATTTTTCATCTTTTCTATCAATTGTTCTTGTAAGGTAGAGGTTTGATGTTGTATTTTGTTGGATCTATCGATAATTTCTTCGTGTCTTCCACTTCTCTGGATCAATATCACTCTTTTTGAATGATTTCTATATTTGGAATTGCCTCTAAATGTCTACTCCTCTAGTTGACCCATGCTCATGTCTTTTTATGGTAATTTTTAGGGTTTCTAAGAGATAAACTATTTGATATATGATTGTGTATAACACAAAATCTCCAAAATTAGTGATTTTATATAAGCTAGAGGCTTACATGGTTGTGTATCCCTGAGCTACTTTAAATCTTCATTTTACGTCATCTTTTCATTTGAAATCTTCTACTTTTAGTCTATAAAGGTAATTACAACCTATAATACACTAGGAGAAAACTAAATACCAAATATACAATAAAATTACAACATATCAAGCAAAAATGGATCAAATATGATGTATAAATATAGTCAAATATGCATCTATCAAACATCCCCACACTTAAGCTTTTACTTGTCCTCAAGTAAACCATAATCAAAATTATAAATCATACAACTTCCATCCTTATTAATCTTGATATGTCCATTCATATTATAAACCATCATGTTATACTGAATCAAATTAACATACAATTAGAATCAAATTATCCTAAAATTAACTTTTTAATTCTATATTAATAGTAATCACATCAATAATGGCATTGAAATAAAAAACATAAACCTTTACACCCTTACCAAGATTTTAATCAATGCACTTGTGCTTAGGTTGAAAAGTATAAAACTCTCAATCAATCCATAGTAGAACTCTTACCATATGCTTACAATATTATCACATCGCCACCACTTATTTATAAGCTAGAAACAAAAATCAAAAGATTTTGATATAGGTTGTAATGGGGCTTAGGTACAATATGGTTGGGATAATAAAGAGGGTTAAAATTGAAGAATTTTACTAAAGAGAAATTACAAGAAACTTGTTTACATTATACACAGTTCCTTTTATTGCAAATCCATTGGTAATCTATACTTTTCTTCTTTTCTTTTTCTATGTTCATTTTTTTAATCCAAAACAAAATTTCAAGAATTGAGTACCATAATTAAAGAAATAATGGACCCTTTAAGATTTTCAAGTTTCAAACAAGCAAGCAATATAAATACCCTTCAAGGTTCAAAATAATAAAAAGGCTTTAAAGAAAAATAGGATATTAATTAATAATTGGTTTATAATAAATGAAAAATGCTAAGGCTCAAAATTGGTTATTCCTAAGGATAAATTTTAGTTAAGGTAATTATCAAAGAAATAGGCTAAAACAAATTGTTGAATCTAAGGGCCTTTATCACTTAAGTGCTTCTAATTTAAAAAATATGATCTCAATATGTATAATGAAAGCAAGTTCTAGAATTATTCTAGTATGCATGATTGCACACAGGAAAGAAATAAATAAGCTTAAAAGTTAAACTCAAAAGCTCACGAAAAAGATGGATATATATATGTAAATAGTATGTAATTTTCATTCAATTTTACTATCTCAAGGATTAATAAAAATAAGACTTATAAAAGCAATTTTATTCTAACTCTCATGTTTTTGTGTACTAATTCAAATCAATATTCAACAATGAAATATGGTATTGATGGATAGATTTCAATTAAGTTAGAATATCAACTAATAAAATTTTATAACCAATATTATAATAAGCTTAAGAAAATCATGAAAATCTTTAATCCCTTCCCCATATTTAAAGTTGTACACTGTCCCCAGTGTACATAATATAAGCATACATAATAAGTGAGAAGGTTTAATGGTCCTTCTTGAATATGACGATTTTTCTAATTTCTGATCCATCCAATACAAGATTACGTCCTCGCAAACCATAAAGAAAAAGGGATGAAAAGAACAAAAAGAAATAAAAATAACACATAAGAACATAATTAACTTGAATGTTAGAGAGAAAAATAATTAATGGAAAGAAAATAAAAAATACACAAAAACAGTAGAGAAAAAAGAAAATACAAGACTAAGCATCTCCCTCATTATGTGATCCTGGCTGGTCCAACGAAGGAGGATTCTTATGGTGATGATATTGGCTTGGTGGATGAGTCGCTGAGGAAGTGCCCTCACTAGATGGTGGAGGTTGGAAATCAACACCTAGACGACCTGCTATTAAGTGCATTAGCCCTCCCATCCAACCAACTATAGATTGTAGCTCACCTAACTGCTCATCCGATATCTCCAACCATCATACCCACATCAGATGATCGGCTTGTTGAAGTCAAAGTGTCTATTGAATCCCTACAAGTTGTCCCATCCAATTCTCCAATAATGTTATCTTTAGCTGAGTTGGATTGTGCAACTTAGCTCTGGCACCTCTCAAAATGTCCAGCTCTGGAATGGCATCTTCCTTCTCTAGTGGCAGTGATTGTGGTTGTGGCAATTGCTTCGCAATAAATTGCTCCTCTTTGTCTCCACACTTTGATGCCGACTCATTAGGCTCCACAATAAGTTTGTAGGTATCTCCTATGGGGCCTCGACGTCTACGCCCCATGCTCATATGTTGTATCACTGCCAGATTAAGCACTACTATGGTCGTCATCTGCTACATTGGTGGTAGTTGATCAAATATACCCATCTATCATATCAATCGAGTCAGATAAGGTCTAACACAAATTATGTTGACCTTCCTATATTCACCCTGATGCCTGATTACTTTAACAAGTGCATGCCCAAAGTGAATTGACCTCCTCTCGCACATGCTCCAAAGGTAGTATATGTCCACATTCCTAACAACTCCCTAACTATCTCCCTGACCGCTCAGCATATGATTTAGAATATTGTGGATGTATTTGAATGCTAAATGTCATAACCTCAAAGCCTTTGACTTGCTTAGGTCATAGTCATCTTTAGTGTTAATCCTACCCAAGGGGACAATCCATATGAAATTTAGTTCGTAACAAAAGGTACTTCAATGTCGGCATGTATTCCTAGTCGTAAAGACCCATTGTGATGGAGATTCTATGTAGCTCATCTAGTACATCTCTCTCATAATCCAGAATTGGATCGTGACTATCCCCGTCACAGCAACTTCTCTCCATGAAGAAGTTGGAGAGGACCTCTAGTGTAAGTTTTTGATGTAAAGGTTCCACGATGTAGAAGATTCAAGACTATACACCAATTGCAACTAGATCCCAAACTTTTTAGACTAAGCCAACTTTCCCCAGCACCTCCCAGTCGATGTATTTGCTCGTGCTAAACTTCTTATCCTTTAGCAACTAATATTGTTCCTCCTGGGCCTCGATATTGAATAGTAACATCCACGACCTCTCTGGAGGTTAGGCTTTAGTGGAAGATCCTTTGCCTTGTTGTCTTTTTCTTGAGATTCCCTTTCCACGCCGTGATCTTGTCATTATGTCAGCAATTTGAATAATTATCAAAATTTGACATATAATTTATGAAGGTACGCTTCTCCACACATTTACAATTAGTTATGCTCACTAGATTATTAATTGTGAAAATAACTAACAACAAAAAATTAATAAATGAACACATACAAATAAATAAACAATTAGACAAATTTAATTAGAAAATAAACTAATAAACTAATTAATCTTAATATTAAAATTAAAAATCATGTAATTAACAAATTCAACCAATGTGATTGTTAAATTACCATTGTAGCCCTAAATTTATGATTACACAAAATTGACAATTAACATTAAATTCATGCAATTAAACACAAACCCAATATTAATTAACATAAAAAAAACTAATTAAACTAATTAAATGCATAAATATCACAATTAACCACTTAGTAAGCAAAAATCACAAGTTACATAATTGACGTTGAATTTTCACCCAAATTTAGGCCATAAAATTGTATGGTAATGAAAATAATCAACTATCAAACTACAATTAGAAAATAAATCGCAAAAAATTGCATAAAACCCCAGTTTCTCAATTTAAGTATACTCCAACATAATTTACCAAAATAAAACAAAAAAATCTAATTAAACAGGTATAAAAAAGTGAAATTGAAAGAATCATTTACTTGGTCATTAAACCATAATTAAAGTTATAAATCTTACAACATCTATCCATCATTATTCTTAACCTATCCATTCATAATATAAATCATCATCCCATATTGAATCAAATTAACATACAATTCAATTATCCTAAAATTAACTTCGTAAGTCTATATTAATAGTAATCAAATCGATAATCTCATTGAAATCAAAAGAATAAACCTTTAGACACTCACTAAAATTTTTCTCAATAGACTCAAGTGTTTAGAGTGAAAATTATCAAACTCTCAATCAATGTATAGTATAAATCTTGCCATATGTTTGCAATATTATTCCATCTCCACCACTTATTTATAAACTAGAAACAAAAATCAAAAAGTCTATATACAAATTGTAATGGGGCTTAAGTACATTATGGTTGGGGTAATAAAAATGGTTGATTGAAGGAAATTTGCTGAAGAGAAATTACAAGAAACTTGTTCACGATATACACAAGTCCTTTTATTGCAACTTTATTGGTAACATATACTTTTCTTCTCTTCTTTCTCTATGTTTTTTTTTAAACAATTTTTCGAGCATCTAGTGCCACAATTAAAGAAATAATTGACCTATCAAGATTTTCAAGTTTTAAACAACCAAATAATATAAATAACCTTCAGGTTCAAATTAAAAAAAAAGGCTTCGAAGAAATTAGGATAAAGGTTAATAATTAGGTTATAATCAATGAAAAAGTCTAAGGCTAAAATTTGGTTAGTCCTAAAGATGAATTTTAGGTAAGGTAATTATAAAAAAATAGGCTACAACGAATTGTGGAATCTAAGTATCTTTATCATTTCAATGCTTCTAATTTAATAAATATGATCTCAATATGTATAATGAAAGCAAGTTCTAGAATTGTTCCACAATACATCATAACACATATAAAAAGAACTAAAAGAGTTTAAAATTTTTAAATTTTCACTCTTAGGCTCAAAAGCTCACGGAAAAGATGGGTATATATGTGTAAATAGTATGCAATTTTGATTCAATTTGACTATCTCAATTATTAATAAAAATATGACTTATAAAAGCAATTTTATTCGACTATCTCAATTATTAATAAAAATATGACTTATAAAAGCAATTTTATTCTAACTCATATCCTTTCGCATACTAATTCAAATCAATATTCAATAATGAAATACGATATTGATGGACATATTTCAATTAAGTTAGAATATCAATTCATAAACTTTTATAATCAAGATTATAATAAGCTTAAGAAAATCACTAAAAATCACAATTCCCTTCCTCACACTTAAAGTTGTACATTATTCTCAATGTCCACAATATAAGTATATATAATAACTAAGAAGGTTTTATGGTACTTTCCTGAGTAAGACAATTTTTTTTTATTTATGATCCATCCAATATAAGACTACACCCTTGCATGATATAAGAAAAAGGGATAAAAATATAAAATAAAAATATAAAATAAATATGGAATATGAAAGTAAAAATAAAAATAACATGAAATTTAAAATAAAACTATCATAATTCATGGGTTACCTTCCATATTGCACTTGCTCAGCATCGTTAGCTCTATGTACCTTGCACGTTATTGTCATCCTGGTTCTATGATTAGTAGCTCCACTCATTTCTCTACAAGGTAGTTTAGTGTTCTGCCCAAAATAAATTCTAAAAAATACCTAGGCTATCCTACTCGCAACTATATGAGGTAGTTATAGTTGATTACCCACAGAAATGAAATTGGTTCACTTAAGTTAATCTTGAGCAAAAATAAAAATAGATGCAATCCTGAACACTCTATCCAAAGTTTTTGAGTGAAGGCTTTAAAGAAAATCACAAAATTAAACTGAAAAATAAACTGATTCAACTAGAAGCAAAAACGAATAGATTAATCGAAGTGGAAAACTCTTGAGAATTAATTTCACTAATTTAATCTCCTGTGCATGTCTAAGGGGAAATGATTGGATAATTGTCTTACTAAAATTACCATTTGGGTTATAAAATCAATTCAAATAACAAACTAATCTAACTATCATATTCGACAAGTTTATCTTCCAAATTAATTATTAAACTTAACTAATAATTACCACTTAAGTTAATATATTTCTAATTCTCAACCTAAGTGTCTATTGTTCCTCATTCCATAGTAAACTTCTTGTAGCACCCCCTTACCATAGGATATGTATCGGGACGCCCGTAGGTCATTCCGATACACACCCGACGATAAGGGTGCGCTACGAACAAACTAACACTCCATATGGCATCCAAGTATCATAAAGCATTAATATGAAATCCACTAATTTTTGAAACCATAAATTTCTCATTTCATAAGCTCAAAGCAGTAAATTTACACAACTGGTATTTTCTGTACATTACTCTAAAAGAAAA
>JANTNU010000006.1:27707685-27719316 GCA_024752395.1 Erythroxylum havanense
GCACTTCCAAACCAGGCCGCCAATTATGTTTTGACATTAAAAGCATATGTAACATTTGTTGCTTTTTAAAATCATGTGCAAACATTAAAGTAGTCAAGTTCGCATGTTCATAATTCTAAAATTTCATTGTGGACTGACTTGGATTGCGAACTTGGCACATCCTGGGGTTAAGTGGGGTGGGGTAGTTGATTTTGCCAAATCACTGGTGACTTTTGGCGATTCCAAGCAGAGTTCATTTGGATTTGAAGGTGATGGTGGATTGGGGAGCCCACTCATAACAGCTCCAGAGATGGGGCAATAGGAACAAGGTGGCCAAATTGCAGTGTCCTGTGCGCTTCTGTCGTAGCGACTAGCGAGTGGAGAGAAATGTTTGAATTTGGGTTAGGACGAAGAAGAATTATGAGTTATGACTCGTGTATAGTGGGGCTGTGCAAATGTCGATATTGCCTTACCCTCTTCTCATGCCTGAGCGTTCTCTTTTATTCGTAAAACTCACTCTACACTTAAGAAAGTTCAAATATTATATTCATTAGGCTCCTGTTGCACAGTAAATAACCACTTTTAACTACTTAGCACGAAATTAAGATCTTCTGTCCAATATTATTCTGTCTTATTCTATCTCATAAAATTTTAACTATTTATTTTATAGGACCCACACGAGACCTACACAAGACCCACATAAATAAACGGCTGAAATTTATTGGACACAATAAGACACCATAATATTAAACAGAATATCTGAACTCTCGGCACTGTCTATTCTAAGTTTTAACAAAATTCATATCCAGTCCGGTAAAAATCATATGCAACTCAACGCCCAGCTTCACTTCTATCTTGCTTTATGGTTAAACATACTAAAATTGTCTATTATGTTGTTATTCTTCAGGAAGATACGATGAGACTTGGATTCGGTTGTTAAAGTTACTTACATTGTTTACCAACTAATTAATTAATTAATTTTAATGTATTTTAACCTTAATTTTATAATTTCATATGAACATAACAATTCTATAATACATCATATAACAACGTATTCCTAATTTTTTAAAATAACGTAACAACGTATAGGTAAATTGGTCAATTTTATTATTCAATAAACAACAGGGACTATTAAAGTTAAATTCCAACCAAGAGAGCTTTGCTAAAATCATCAATAGCATATTAATCATCACTTCCTATTCTTTAAGAACAGAACATGTGTTCCCCTTATCCTGATCTACCATATTCTATGAGCATTCATTTAATTAATAAATAGGACCTATAGAAAATAAATAGATAAATGTTCATAAGACAAGATAATAATAGAATAATAGAAATAGGTCTGGCTTCTAGAAGCTACCTATTGGGTTATCTCTTTTATTAAAAGAAAGAGTGTCATTTACACATTTTATGTTTTAACTTGTACACTTGCTTACTGTTCATTAATATAATGTGGGAATTCAGGGTCAAACTTGGCTTATAAGGAAATTTTATTGATTGCCCCTTGTGATCATAAAGTAATAGATTCAAGTGATAAAAATAATCTTTTTGTAAAAATATAAAAAGAAGATTGCATAAATCATGACCCTTTACATATCTCCGCAAAACAGAAAGTCTTGTGTATTAGATACGTTAATTTTTGAAAGTAAATTTTAAAGCAACCAATAAAATTACTTTTTTTAACTATAAAATTGTAAGTTTAAGTCAAAGAAGTAACAGAAATAACTTATTTGTAAAATAATAAAAAGAAGATTGCATATATTATAATTCTTTTAAGACTCTCACAAAACGAGTAGCCTTGTTCATTGGAAAGCTTGCTTGTTATTGCATTTTAAAGTTACTGACATGGACGTCCTATATCTATATATGGGATTTAATCAATCATTAGTTCAGAGCCTTTGCTTCTGCTTGGACTGGGAGGTTGACTTATAATCAGTTAGTTAACAAAACAAACTTTGTACTAATTATATTGTCTTATGAAGGACCTGAAGAGAAATAGGGCGATGAAGGTAGGAGCATACTACTCTAGGGTAAAATCATTCCGCCTAAAATTTACATGGTTTTGATTTAAAAAAAAAGGAGCGATTTATTTCTAGTGCAGTTTTGATAGTCTTATATACAATATGTACATTTTCTCTAACACTAGTATAGTAAGACTCCTCCATGTGCTATAGTAAAATAGAAAAATAACAATTAAATTCTTTTAGAGGATTTATAAAATTACTAGGTCAATTACCTAACTTCGATTTAAATAGACAAATGTAATTTTAATTTTTTGAAAATTTAAACATTAAATATTGTAATTATAGTGGAATAAAATATCACCATTATATTTCATTTAGAAACTGCTGGAGTTCAATGCTTCAGGATCCAACTTTGTATTAAAATTAAAGTTGAACGAATGTAATGTAATTGGATAGTACGGTCGTCATGTGCATTGCAATATGAACGAAAATCACGTATAATCAAACTCTGAGTTTCCGACACTATACTCGGTGGCATCTCATACGCTCCAACCCGTACCACAGAGTTTGAAATCAAACTGTGTCTCCAAGCTTCCGGTGAAATCTGTCCCCGCGTTTCATAATCCATCGATATTTATAAAACGCACAGTTCAGATACAAGGTACGACTGTTAAAATTAATTATGACAAATCACCAATACCGTCGGGTGACGTGGCGTTCCCTGCTCCATTTGTGCTGACACCGGTTACACAGCGGAGTAGATGAAGCCGGGGTGGCCGACCAGTCGACAACCTGATTTTCGTGGACAGCAACTACTCTTTCTTCCCTTTCGTCCACGTTTCAATCATCTGACGGCCAGATGTATCCTACCTTTCTTACATTTATTTTTTTGAACCCAAAATTATCCTTCTTCCCTACCGAACTCCTGAGTATTGGTATGGGTAATTTAGGATTTTAAACTAGAAAGGGTAGCTATCGAAAATCTGGGAGATGCAGAGGGGTAATTTTGTCAGTAAAAATAAATAATGTTACTAGAAGATTTGCAAAGGATATTTGTCAGACTTGAGAATCTCCTCTCTGCTCCCTTCAGTTTCACATCCACCCAAGTCTGCCTCTCTCTCAGCTCAATTACATGTTCTGTTTTTTGTTTTCCCCTTTTGTTCTTACGGGCAAAATTAAAGCGTTGTTTACGAACAGAAACAAATTTCTCTTTTTCTTTTTTTTTTTGGGAAATAGAAATTTGTTGTTGATTTCAGTTTAGGGTTTGAACTAATATCATAGTCAGTCGGTGAGGCATTTGATTAGGAAATGCAAGATATCCACTCAATAGGGGGCGGGGGGAGCCTGTTTGCAGGCGGGGGCGGTGACCGGAGACTGAGGCCGTACCATAACCAGAACCACCAAGCACTCAAATGTCCTCGCTGCGATTCTCTTAACACCAAGTTCTGTTACTACAACAACTACAATCTCTCGCAGCCGCGTCACTTCTGTAAAAGCTGCCGTCGCTACTGGACCAATGGCGGAGTCCTCCGAAACGTTCCCGTCGGCGGCGGTTGCCGGAAAACGAAGCGATCCAAGCCTAAACAACAAACGCCCTACTCACCAGCCAATACAGAGACTATTCTTACCACCACTGTCACTACTACTACTAGTCCTACTCCTACAGCTGTATCTAGAACTCCACCGCCACAGAATCAACAAGAACGAGAGGGGAAATCGTGGGAGAATTCCCATTCGAGCAGCGAAAGTTTGAGTCTGACCACGACTACAAACACTGCCGCCGCCTTGGATGCAGCTACGAGCCCTGCCGCTAATGTAACTGGTGGGTCAAATGTATTTTGTCAACCAAGCTTGGAGTTACTTGAGCATGGATCATCATCAGACTATGGGATATTTTCAGAAATAGGAAGTTTCAGTAGCTTAATAAACACGTCGTCTGTGAATGAGCAGTTACAGTTCGGGTTTAGTAACGTTTTGAACCAGCAAACTAGTGTTGACAACGTGCAACACTGGCAACAACAGAAGTTGGGTGGGTTAGGCTATGGTGGCGGTGTTGGGGAGGAGATGAAGATGCACGAGATTGCTGCGGGTGGTTTAATTGATCAAACGGTGCATCTCGATTATAGTAGATCAGGGAACGGTGGTTTTGGAGTGTTGGATTGGCAAGGGGGTGGAGATCATCAAGGTCTATTCCATCTTTACCAACGCTGTTGATCAAACTTACTAGACTGAGTGAACTGATCAAGATGCCCCCTAATCTCTATTGCCGTAACAACCATCTGGCTATCTCTCCCCCACACACACCCCCCTTTTGTTTTTAACTTGAGAAGAAGAAGCTAGAAAAATCTCTCTAATTATCCAGGAAACAGAGAGATCAATGTAATGGGGAATATTAATATGACTGCTGTTTCTTTAATGTTTAAATATTTTTCCTTCCTTGTTATAATTGTCTCTCCTTTGATCTTTACTTTGATGGCTTAGAACGTCTGGAACATTTAGAGCTTGGGGTTTGATACTTTGATCAGCGGCTTCTGGTGTTGGTGGCCATGTAAGTTATTTTCAGACATGTAACATTTGTGTTGGTTTCGGTAAAAAAAAAAAAATAAATTTTGTGTTGGTGTCATTATCAGTTCGGGTGGGATTAACTAATTAATAAGTGAGTTAATTGCAGTCTAACAAATGTCTAAACTGAAACCCACTAACACGTCAGCCATATTGAGGATAATTGTGGGGGATGCCATCATCGCATTACATAATAATAGTCAAAGTAAAACTTCAGTTGCATTATAATTGTAGGAAAGAGGGCCTACGGTTGGTGCAGCATTCCATTAAACTGAGCTTAGTCTATACTTTAAGTCGGTTGGAAGGGGTCCACATTGCAAATGATCATTCCCACGCGTGATTTATGACTGCACGTGGCGCTACGCTGTCGGGTGTTAATGCTCTCCGTCGCCTGGTTTCTCCTCGTCGACGGATAACTCACCGTGTAAGAAAAGGATGGAAAAGAAGTCGGTTTGTCCCGGCGCTCGTAGCCTTTCTCCCAAACATCGTCCAACTGATTTCCAACTGCAAGTAGAATATTTGGTTCGGGGCTATAAAGATAATTAGTAACAGTGAACAATTGAAGATTACAACTGGTAAATCGCAGCGGGGAAGTGGTGCTCTTCGATCATGTGCAGTGCAGAACTGGTCTCTTCCATATGGTATGAGTCATTTGGGTTCATTAGTCTGTATCCAAATCTATCTCATCTTCCACATTTCCATCGCCACCCCTTTTCGTCAGTGGGGGACGGGTTTCATTTGGCATTATTACTTCAATTGTGCGTTCTAGGGGGTTACCAGTGGTGATTTTTCTGTGCCAGTGCCCATTTTGGTAACCTATAACTATAAGTGCCATCGGTGGAATTTTGTACTTTTCATGGGCATTGATTACTTTACGTACTGGGTCTGTAGCTTCCACAGATGTGGACTGTGTCAGCATGTTTCACTGTTGACGACGAATATTGCTATTTCTTAGGTCCTTTTTTAGGGTATTGCCTAGCAATTCAACGTAAACTATTATTTTGGTTTGGGTTGAATTGAATCCTTAATGTTTTTTATAGAAATGAATCTTTAAATATTTGTAATCAATTTACCATATTTTTAATGGCTTTTTTTAATACCTAAATTATAAGAAGAAATTCAAATGGAATTAAGTAAATATTTGAGAGTATATTTAGATCGCTTATTTTTAGGCACCCATTAACCAGGGTATAAGTATTTTCTTATTTAGAAAGCTAAAGTGTCGAAAATATAGAGCATTAGACTATATATCCTTTCTTGGATAAAAACTACCATGAAAAATCTATTTTTAGTATTATATTTACTAAAAGCTCAGTTCAATTGTCACCCGTCCTAGCATATTTAATTGCTTCAACATCTTGTTCAAGTAAATTATGTTTGCACATCTTGAATCCAAACATTTCTTTTGAATTTTATATTTTTAATTGGATGCCAACTTTTGCATACAATGTTAAATATTGTGACTCTTATTCAGGAGGAGTGTTTTACATTAAAAAATATTTCAACCCAAATATAACGAAGTATAATATATGGCTAAATTTTGGTTCAATGCAAAATTACAACACTAGCTAGCAGCCTTGAGTTGGAATTAGTCCTTGATTAAATGAAAAATGAAGGAACTTGCAAGTTTATCAAGCTGAATATACTAGCCCGTTATTGATCGACAGTTGTGGTCGTTTGCGTAGATAGCAAATAAAGACAGCATGTCCCGTGCTAGTTCCTTCAGTTTGTCGGTAGCAGGAAAGGAAGGGTGGGGATGAGATCTTTTCTTCGGCTTAATCTACTTCAATTCTATTCCATATCATTTCATTCACACATATATATTAAAATAGATTAACTGAATTAGAAGATCTCATTTACATAAATGTATGAATGAGATGGTATGAAATAAAGTTAGAACATATTAACCGGCATAGACGATATATTCCCCTTATTAAGTTTGGTCTATGAGAGGATGAGAACAAATCCTCTGTTCACATAAACCAGTTCTTAACATATTCTATTAAATTTCATCAATATATTTATTTAAAGCCACAAAAATGTATAAATAAAATTAAATAACATAGAGTTGGAATACTCTTAAGAGGATTTCTTGTGTGAGAGGCAATGCGAAGTTGAGAATTATTCAACTTGAATCCAAAAAACCTAACTCTTAAGTTCTCAACGTACCGTAAAAATTGATATATGTTTTCATTATCTTTTTTTTTTTAATAAAAGGGAGAAAGTATAGCCTAAATCGTAGTCTGTGGAGTATCTACTCCGTACATGTCCTCTAAGAGAAGACTAAGATAGCCCGAATTTTTTTTCATTATCTAATCTGTTGATATAGATAGAATGCTCTTTGTCAGGTAGCTAGTAAGTTCACGTAGATGTAGCAGATCCTGAATTGAAACATATCCATAATTCTAAGTTGTCGAGTCTAGTAAACTAGAAAAGAAAAATATATATAGGTTAGTACACACGTATAGTACGGCAACATACAATCTAGACAAAGTTGATGTTATCCTCGTAACAGATTAAAGTCTTTATGTAAAACGAGCAAACAACCCTTGATGGCTCTACCAGTTGGAGGCTTCTTAATTTTCAATTGACTATACATGGCCGTGACTCATGATCTTTAAGAAAAGACAACGCAACGCGTGCAGTGGTCCAAACATGGGCAACCTGGGGCCAACGGAACTAACCATGAGAAGGATCTCCCTGTGAGCTGCTGTGTGGCTATCAAAATTTAATTTGCCTTAAGACGACTTCCAAATGGGAAGGGTCAACTGCAGCTTCGTCTGCATTGCAACCGTCGTCTGTCCAGGCTTTGCCTTGGCGTGTCAAGTCGCTGACAAATATGGACCACTGACTTCGTTAGCGTTTGGCACATGGTTATGGACTTATGGTGGTCCTCGGTTGTTGCTCTTGCCGACTGATAGTTAAATTTTTGCTACGGTTTTGAAGTGTTCACTTGGATGGTGCACCATTAATGGCTACCAAACTGGGGCCGTTTTTCGTTCCTCCAAACATTTGACAAGAGGGGGCAGAGTCAAAGAAACGGTTATGGACTTAGATGATCACTGGGTTGCCTCAACTTAATGGTACGGAGAGAAAGCTTAAGTCGTTGCCTTTTATAGGTTTACACGAAATTATAGACTCATAACCATGTTTCACTCGTAGAAAGAACGCTTCTTTCTATATGTGATTCCAAAGTTCTTTTTCAACCGCAGGATGATCAATCTGGTGCAGCAACATAAATCTAACCTCTATCTACATCTTTTCATTAATATGGGCTCTATCAATGTTCCCCGTCGAACCTGTGATTGAGGAGACCTGATTTGAAGCCAAACTGGGTCCAGTTATATATAGCTCCAATGACATTAAAGGTCATAACTTTGGTGACTAGTTCAGAGATTATTAACTCCTGGATCTTACCATTTCAATGCCTGGTGTGGTTTTGACTAAACAAATGTTAAATAGTTCTTGGGTTCATACTTGTGTTCTCTAACAATTCAGAACAATATGACAACATTTGACGTCAAACCAAGCTCAAGGCCACGTGAACTGTGTCGTAATTGGGTATGAGAGTGCAAGGACCTTGGCTGTTGACGTTGATGTTATTCAAAGATGCATTCATCAACAATCACTAAACCAAGATCAATATTTTATTTAGAGCATTAACAACACAATGAGTTGACATACCTGTAATGCTTGGCATGGAGTCTTGGTGCATTCTCTCTATCTTTTACCACAACCTATCAAAATCAACACCTTGTGTGAGAGAGAAAGCTAATAGTAGAAGACCCAATATTTTGTTTTCCACACCCACACACCATATGCCCACAATGTCACTATATATTATATCTTATAACATATTCTACCCTAAAGGGTAGAAAAGGATAATTGTTTCATTTCAAAGATATTATGAATTATAGTTTAATGAGCCATCATATAGTTATTAGGATATTACTATGTGCCTCAAATGTAATTAGTAAATTATTAACCATCCCATTATGATTATTAAATGCACATTAGGCAATTCAATTAATGGTCATGCATATGGAATTAATGTTGTAATTATATTAGTTCACATATTTCTAGCATTTTTCCACTTAGACAATATAATCAATCAATCATACCAATCTCCATCATCCAAAAGCAGTCAAATAAATCATATGCAATATTATATCGATACGATATATATACTATACATGATTTGACCCTAGAGATATTCAAATACCACAATATATAATAATTAAAACTACATGCATGCAGTACTACAACAACTGAGACTTTGCATTTGTCTCCTTTTGTACCTGTCAATCCGTCAAACTACATATATACATCAACATATATATATGTCAATATTAACAAGAAGTGACTGCAAACATCATTATGCATGTTTCATATATAAAAGTCACAAGCAATCCGTACAAAGTACTAACATGTTCAATACAAAACAAAAAACTTCCACTAATCTTATCAAGCTAGGCTCTTAATAATCCCATGCGGGAGGCGTGTTCTGCAAACACACATATAGGTAAGCCTTCTATAAGTGGGTCTGCTAACATGCTAGCTATAGGCATATACTCAATAGTAATGAGGGATTCGGCGAATTTCTCTTTAAAAATAGTACCTTATATCAATATGCTTTGAGCGAGAAGTACTTCTTGTGTTCTTAGAGAAAGCTACGATGTGGAATTATCACAATACAATTTCAGTGAACTTGAAATAAAGTTTATAATAACCAATGTTGAAATAAAATTTCGCAACCATGTTGTTTGACAAGCTACCTCATAGCACGTCATATACTTTGCCTTTATGGTAGAGAATGTTGTGAGTGTCTGTTTGATACTTTCCTATGATATAGCTCCTTCAGCTATCATAAAGATGTAGCTTGAAATGAACTTTTTATCATCCACACATCCTGCATAATCAACGTCACTGAACCCCACTATATCTATATCAAGAGTCTCAGTTCACCGATAAGTCAACCTATGATCTTTGCTACCCTGAAGATACCTTATGAATTTCTTAGTCGCTTTCTAATGGTTTAAACCAGTGTCACTTAAGTATCTTCCCAACACGCCTACAATAAAAGCAATATTAGGATGTGTGCTTTCTTAAACATACATCAAACTGCTCACAAGTGACACATAAGGAACGACTTTCATTTCATCTCTCTCTTTATCATTTTGTGGACATTGGGCCTTTGAGAACTTGTCACCCTTCAATATTCGTGCCTTTCTAGAAGAACAAGAATGCATATTGAATCTTTTCAAGATCTGATCAATGTAAATCTTTTGAGATAATTAAAAAATCCCATTAGTTCTATCTAGGAGAATCTAAATTTCAAGTACATAAGAGGTCTCACCAAGATCATTCATATCAAAATGACTAAATAATAGTTGTTTTGTCTCAAATAATATATCAGTATCATTAGAGGCAAGTAGAATGTCATTAACATACAATACCAGCAAAATGAAACTACTCCACTAAACTTCATATATATACATTCATCAACTACATTCTTCTTGAAGCCATTTGCAGTGACAACCATATCAAACTTGAGATACGACTGTCTTGATGCTTGCTTTAACCCATAGATAGACTTCTTGAGCTTGCAAACTGAAATAACCTTTTTGTCCGATTGTCTCTTTAGGATTACTTCAAAAATTTAGCCAAGGATTGCATATAGTGCAACCTCAGGTCATTCTCTTTGAGGAATCAAAAAAAATAAAATAAAATTCATAAGTAACTAAATGCAATGCAACCTAAACTATAAAATGGGGTTTAATTTGAACAATTACTGCTAAGGGTTGCAACGAATTGAATTAAACACTAAGGACTTGTTTTTGGTATTTAAAAATTGAAATGAGTAATATGAAATGACAATGAGTGAATTAAATAAGAAGGCAAACACAAGTAATTAACAATGATAAACACAATCCTCCAATTCAATAGCGCAGACAATCATCACTTAAACAGATATGAGAGTTTAAACAAATGAACTAAGAATTAAAATCGAGCTTTTAATCTAACAACTGAGCTACCTTAAATTGTTACAAAACTAATTTTCAAAAATTTCAATTTGTTAACTGCCACCAGAATAGTAAAATAGAACCAATGTTGGACCCCGTTTTCGGATCCCAATATCAGACATGAAAGCGTGGTGCGTGATGCGTGCGGTGAAACATATAAATGAAAAGAAAGAAAAGAAATTCCCTTGGAAGCACAAGGGGCGTCGCCGCGGCGAGCCCTCTTGGCCTGCCACGCCGCGGCAAGCAATGAAGCCCTCACCGCGGCGAGTAAAAGGGTTCTCCCCGCGGCAAGCGAAGCAACTCTCGCTGCGGTGAACCCTTTATGCGGCTTCACCGCGGCGAGCAGACAGCCTCGTCGCAGCGACCGCATGCCTTCGGCCCACCGTGAATAAACCTGAAACTTTTCTCATTTTTTATTAAATCAACCCATCCTAAACTTAACATCATGCACTCGAGCAAATTTCTAAATGATTCAATGCGTAAGGTTTGAAACATAAACATGCATACCTCATTAATATCCAAAAATGAGTTTTACAAAGCTTTAATACCATTTCAAACCAAATACAACTTTTGAGTTTAAGAGCCAAAAATACAAAATACACTTGAACCAATAAAACTTGAAATGTAACTAAAGCCTTGACTTCCAAGAGTAAAACTTGCAAATACATAAACATGACAAAATGGAGTGTCGCCATAACTCGTGACTCACTCGGCCTCTTGCTCGTCACCTAAATGGGGGAGCAAAGGGGGTAAGCTATAAAGCTCGTGGGAACATATTTATAATACAGAACTAAGCAAAATTATTCAAAAGTAACTCATTGTCGTGGTACTCCTTGAAATCATAGCAGTTATGCATGTAAAAGTCATTATTGCTTGTTCTTTAAACAATTCATGAGTAGAATTCAAAATATGAACGCACGAAACATAAGAACAACTCATAAGCATATAATATAGTATAATGGTTTGGGTTACCCCGGGTTCATGACGTACTACACATTTCCATCGAAATGGTCCTGTGTAGTCGTAGTTGGAGTGCTTGTGGGGAGCTCCGTGCCACTAGCGGGCAGATGGGAGAAGTCTTTTCATGGTCAACGTGCACGTGA
>JANTNU010000006.1:27733148-27753185 GCA_024752395.1 Erythroxylum havanense
CATATATCATGGACTTCATTAATTTGATTAAAGATCAATATCAATTCATAAAGAACATCAAATAAATGAAACATGCCTTTATTTATTCATAAAGTCTGTACATGACTATGAACAAAAAGCGCTAAAGGGGATTGCCTTTAGGGCACTACTCTAACACTCTTACAATGCATAAGTCGACTTATCACATATACAAGTCGACTTGTCCTTACAGGTTCATGCAGAATATCGGCTGGTGCACCGTGCAGTCCGCGAAACTCTGGGGCGTATATACTAGACTATCTCTAGCTTGGCGGTTGAGCCTCCGACGGATTGAGTTGGAGGTGGACTTGTTGGGGGTGTACTAGATCCTCTCTTCCTCGACCGCCCGTTCTCAGGCGCGCCACCCTCTCATCATGGGTATCCTGGAGCTCTTCAATCGTAACTGGACTGTTGTTCATCGGCACGTATACCGAGAGAGCAACAGAAGCGCGGACTGGCTCGCCACTCAAGTCAATCAATCCGACATTGGTGTTACTTATTTTGATTCTCCACCCAACGGATGCCTTACCATCCTCTCAGACGATCTGTTGGGGATCTGTTTCCCTAGACTAGTTTTGTCACCGGTGCAATTCTTTTCCCTTTATACAAAAAAAGAGATTTTTAAGAGCCTTGAGGGAAAAGATTAGACTGTTTACTGAAAATCTCACGCTTAAAAAGAAAAGAAATAGGAGAATATATTGTTGTTCATTACAAATGTCCATTCATCGACCTACAAAAATTAAACAGGAACAAGTGATCTGAATCCAAGAAATAGAAACCAACGGGGTTTCAGAATATGGAAATATTCGGATGTCACCTATAATTCATAAGAAAGAAATAGCGTTTTACGTGGGGAAAAAAAGCAAATGAACGTGAGCTTATGGTGTTGTAGTGTTACTTCTGCAATTTTCACATTATGCAACCTAGAGATAGTCATTAATCTGACTGCAATCTTTCTAAAGTAAAGAAGAGAAAGAATTTGGTGATAAAGGCATGGCCTTCTTCTGTGTTAAAGTCACGTATAAATACAAATTACAAATCTTATTAGTTCCTAAAATAAAGGCTAACTACTGCCTATTTACATGTAAAGCAAATCATCTAAATATGGCAAAGATAATTACAAACTAATTACATATATTTTCCTTAATACTCCCCCTCAAGTTAGAGAGTAGGGATCGAAAACTCCCAACTTGCTGCGCAGTCCTTCGAACTGATCTTTCCCTAAAGCTTTGGTGAAAATGTCTGCCAACTGTAATTGTGTAGGAACATATAAAGGCTTGACCAATCCTGCTTGTAACTTTTCACGAACAATGTGACAGTCGATCTCTATATGCTTGGTACGCTCGTGAAAAATAGGATTCGATGTTATGTGTAACGCAGCTTGATTGTCACAATATAATGATGAATGCCCATCCTGTGTCACCCTCAAGTCTTGGAGAATATACCTCAACCATGTTACTTCCAAACATGTATTTGCCATTGCCCTGTATTCCCCTTCAGCTGATGACTGGGAAACATATGTTTGCTTTTTTGATTTCCAAGAGACAAGTGAAGTACCTAGAAATATGTAGAAGCCAGAAATTGATCGCCTAGTAATGCGACATCCGCCCTAATCAGAATCGCAAAAGGCTCGTAATTGCAGATTGTTGTTCGATGGTAACAGGAGGCCTTGGCCGGGAGTACCTTTAATATACCTGAGAACTCTCATCGCCTCGTGCCAGTGAGATTTGCACGGCGAATTCATAAATTGGCTTAAGACTCGAATAGAATAAACAATATCTGGTCGCGTGACAGTCAAGTAAATCAACCGGCCAACCAACCTACGATACTTAGTAGGATCATGCAACGACTCACCATCTGTGAATGTGAGCTTTAGATTTTGTTCCATTGGGAACTTCTTGGGCTTTGTACCTATGAGACCAGAATCTTGCAAAATATCGAGAGCATACTTTCTTTGAGACATAAATATACCACTGCTAAAACGCGAAAATTCAATGCCCAGAAAGTATTTAAGATCACCAAGGTCTTTAATGTGAAAGTGCTCGAGCAGAAATTCTTTGAGCCTTTTGATTTCGACAATATCATTCCCAGTCAATAAAATATCATCAACATATATGAGAAGAGCTGTAAATGATGTACCTCTGACTTTAGTAAATAGAGAATAATCTGCTCGAGATTGATCATAACCTGCTTTTCGAACAACATTAGCAAATGTAGAAAACCAATTGCGGCTGGCCTTTTTTAACCCATAAAGGGATTTGTGAAGTCGACAAACAGTGTTCTCCCTCTGTCGACGTAACCCGAGAGGCGGAGACATGTACACTTCTTCATGTAATTCACCATGAAGAAAAGCGTTGTGAACGTCAAGTTGATGAGTATACCAATTTCTGGCAGCTGCAACTGTCAATAAACAGCGAAGAGTGGTAAGTTTGACAGTGGGAGAAAATGTCTCCTTATAATCAATACCTTCCACTTGCGTAAAACCTTTGGCAACCAATCGTGCTTTGTAGCGCTCAATTGAGCCGTCAGAATTATATTTAATTTTGTATACCCATTGACAACCAATCGCCTTGTGCCCCGGAGGAAGAGGGACCATGGACCAGGTGTTGTTTCGTTCGAGAGCCGCAAGTTCATCCTGCATCGCCTGTTACCAGTGTGGATCAGAGGCAGCGTGGTCATATGTAGTGGGTTCTGTATGGGCAGACACAGAGGCTAGAAAAGAGCGGTGAGATGATGAAAAATGGGAAAATGACATATAAGAAGATAAAGGATACCTTGTGCCGGGGCGTAGACTTGAACCACTAGTCGAATGATTGGCTCGTGTGGACATGTCATAATCATGGTGCCAGGATGGAAGGTGCTTAGTCCGGAAGGAACGATGTAAGTCTGGTTCGGGCGTCGGTGATGGGGCAAGTGAAGAAGATTCGGTTGGAGGTTGGTTAGTGTCGGATTGAGGTGAAGCTGTATGGGAAGTGTCTTCTACAGATGGAGGAGAGGACGGAGAAACTGGAGTCGGTGATGAAGGGCTCGAGGAGGAGTCGGGAGAAGGCAAATGAGAGTCTAGATCGCCAGAATGATGCAGTGGAATAGGAGTATAAGGAGCGGGTAATGTTGATGATGGCAGAACAGGAGTGTCGAGGTTGATAGAAGGCAGAAAGGTGGTAGAAGAGGCTGGTGTATCAGTAATATGGGAAGAAGAGAAAGGAAAGATGGATTCGTGGAACACCACATCTCTATTGACAATGAATTTGTTGGAGGTAAGATTATATAACTTGTAACCCTTTTGACCGTGAGGATACTCCATGATGACACACCTATCTACCCTTGCATCAAATTTTTGTTTAGGTTGAACATTAGTGGCATAACATTGACACCCAAATACGCGAAGGTGTGTAAGTGAGGGAGATTTTTTGGTAAAGAATTTCAAATGGTGATTTACCAAAAATTAAGGGAGAGGGAAGGCGGTTTATGATATATGCAGCCGTAAGGACACACTCACCCCAGAAGCGAAGCGGGACATGAGACTGGAATAGTAGTGAGCGTGCAACATTAAGTATGTGTCTGTGTTTGCACTCAATAACCCCGTTTTATTGCGGGGTGTAGATACAGGAATGTTGAAATTCAATGCCACGAGTGTGGAGAAAATTTTTAACTGGAAAAAAACTCGATACCATTATCCACCCGAATTATTTTAACAATAGCATGAAATTGTGTGTCAACAAATTGCACGAATCGCTCAAGTAAGGAAGATGCTTCAAATTTATTGTTCATGAGAAAGAGCCAGGTATAATCACTGTAATCGTCGACTACGCTTAGAAAATACCTAGCTCTCGAATGCGTTGGGACCTTATATGGACCCCACACATCGCAGTGCAATAGATCAAAAGGGGATTTAGTGGAAATGGAACTAAGAGGAAAAGGGAGACATGTCTGTTTGGCCATGGGGCAGACAGTGCAATTATTGGGTACATGAGCATCATTATTAATATTTAGAGAGTGAAGGGCAAATTTAAGATGAGTTAGAGAGGGGTGACCGAGTCTTTGATGCCAGAGTTGTGAAGGTTGAGAGATATGAAGGGCAGAGGGGTTCGAAGGCATCATGTAGTAGAGACCTCCGTGTTGTTTACCCGAGCCAATCATCCTCCCCGTAGCTAAGTTCTGCACAAGACAGAAATAAGGAAAGAACATTACACAACATTTAAGGGCTGAGGTTAATTTACTGATAGACATAAGATTCAGATTGAACGATGGTACACAAAGTACGTGATTTAAAGTAAGATGAGTGTTAAATGAAACAGTGCCGGAGTGGGTGATGGTTGCGGTTGCACCAGTGGGTAAGTTAACAAGTGGTGATGAAGGTGGAGTAGTGTGTTAGAGGAGCGCTAGATCGGATGCTATATGATCTGTTGCGTCACTATCAAGGATCCACGGTCTGGCAACGGATGAATTAGAGTAAACATGAGGCATAGAAAACAGACCTGTTGTATTAGCAAATACATCACCATTACTGGAAGATGCGCGATTTTGACCCATTGCAGATAGCGCCTGTCCCAATTGCTGTAATTGTTCAGCAGAGAAATTCTGCAAAAAACGGGGATTTTCTGCGTCTATTTTGGAGGAGGAATCAACCGCATGCACTGCGGGTCCATTGGATCTGCCATTTTTGTTGCTACGATTTGATGAAAAACGAGAATTCTGGCCATGATTTTTAAGTCTGCATCGGTCCTCCGTGTGACCTTTTTTGTCACAAAATTTGCAGTGATACTTGAGTGTTCTGCATTCGTCGATCAAGTGTCCCGAACGATTGCAGTGTTCACAAATCTTATCTTTGGGAGGTTTAGAACGGCCCTGTATAGCAGCTGCTATAGAAAAGTTCTCAACTAGTTCAGCAGAAACTTGTCGTTGAGTCTCTTCCTGCACAAGTAGTGAGTAGGCATGGCAAACATTGGGCAAGGGAAAATCATTAAAATATTAGATCGGAGAGCCTTATAAGACTCATGAAGCCCCATTAAAAACTGCATTAATTTATCTTCTTCTTGCTGGAGAGTATGTTCACTGGCTTGATTATATGTTGGAGGAGTTCGGTAAGTGTCCAACTCTTCCCACAAGGCCTTAATTTTGTTGTAATAAACGGGTATAGTCATGGTACCTTGAGACATCGTCGCTATCGATTTTTGGATCTGGAAGATAGCCGATGCGTTCTTTTGTGAGTATTGATCTCTCAAATCCTCCCACACTTGTTGGGCCGTTTTTGCATGAACAATCCCGAAGGCGATATCTGGCTCAACGGAATGTGTAAGCCATGAAAGGATCATGTTGTTGCACTGATTCTATAGCTCGAAATCTGGTGATGACGGCGACGACATTTGGAAGGATCCGTCTATGAAGCTGATTTTTCTTTTTGTTGTCAAGACATGGATCATTGATTTGCTCCAGAATGAATAGTTGGGACCATTCAATTTGACAGGAACAATCATATGACCCGGTTGCTTGGAGTGATGTAAGTAATATGGATGTGATGGGTCCGTGGCGGAGACCTTTGATGTCTCGCCAGCTTTCCCAGAATTAAGAGTATCGTTGGCCATAGCTGATGATGATCAACGAAAGATAATAGGCAGAATTAAGAAGAAGGCTTTATGCAGAACACCAAGATCGGTGCTCTGATACCATCTAAAGTAAAGAAGAGAAAGAATTTGGTGATAAAGACATGGCCTTCTTATGTGTTAAAGTCACGTATAAATACAAATTACAAATATTATTAGTTCCTAAAATAAAGGCTAACTACGCCTATTTACATGTAAAGCAAATCATCTAAATATGGAAAAAATAATTACAAACTAATTACGTATATTTTCCTTAATAATCTTGCATCTTCAGGCAACAGACTTCTATGCATAAACTGTGAGCTTAAATATCATCTTTGTCGAAAATCGTCTTCTTCTTCTACCATCCGGTGCTAAGTTACGCCATTTATACATTTTTCTCCTTCCGTATGTTTTAAAACCAATGCATTTGTGACTGGAAGTTATATGTTTCTTTGTTAAAAGTCAAGTATGGAAGACATCTTTCTAGTTACAATCTAACTTACAAGTGGTTCATCCAAAGGAAGTGAAAACATGTATACTTTCATTGGTTCTTCGTGCTAAATTGATGAATGTTCTAAATTTTTGATTTATCATTTATGTAAACCATGCACTTGCATAAAATTACGATACTTGAGATATTTTACGCAAATGTGCGTAGAACCCCAAAACGGTAAGCGTCTAATGGCTTGTCGGGGGGAGTAGATCAACAGGGGCATTATGGTAATAAAAAACAAAGCAAGGGCACTTTAAAATTTTCGATTTCGTTCAAACTGGAAGGCTCCCTCTCACAACTTTCACTGTCACCGAAATCAAATGTATGAGCAAGAAGAGAATTCCGGCCTCAAGTCATGGCTCTCCGCCAGTGCAACATCCGCCGGTGCTGTGGATCCCGTACTATACAACGATCTCGTCCAGATGTTTCCTCTCGTCGAGTCCCTCTTTGTACGTTATCTTCTGTCTTTCTCTCTTGTATTGTATTATATGCTTGCTTACACTCTTCCTCTTCTCTTAGAAGAAGGATCGCAAGCTTAATAACAGCTCCTTCACGAGGAGAGCTTCCATGATCTACACCAGGACTCCTTCTAGAGATTCCTTGTCCCGAAAAGTACTTTCACTACATTCTCTGTCTCTTCTTGGCTTGATTCTTCATTATGTTTTTTTCTTAATATGTAGAAGGCTATAAACATGGTTGGTCACGGGTTTTGAAGTTCATTTATATGGGATTTTCAAATTGTTAAGACTTGCCCATCAAAAGTTTAGCAAATATGTTGGATGCAAAGGAATGTGGTTTTGTGTAATTATTTTAATTAATGTGACTGCTAAAAATCTCACTGATACGCGGGGTATATGAGGTCTCCACGTAGCCGTATCCATCCCTTCCTACTTCTAGAGGGATTGAATTAATGTGACTGGTAGTTCTGTCCAATTATGTCCAACTTCTCATTAAAAGACATTATTTCTTGAAAACTAGTAAATGTATCTAGATGCTCCGTTTCTTTTCTGGCGTTGAATCTCCATGGCGTCCGACATCAATGTTTTTTTTTTCCCTAGAATCTTGAATTAGAATGGTTTGTGTTTATTTATTGCATCTCATTCCTGATAACTTTCTCGTAAATTGTATGAGAAGTGTTTAAAAGTCAACAGAAGGTTAAATCTTTTGCTTGCCATTTTTCTGCTTACGGTGACCTTATAAGACGTAGTATTAGTGTGGTGAAGTAAAAACCTTGTAAAATTGTACTGAGGTGTTTGAAGTCCTGATTCACTGCCTTGTTCTGTTTTGCAAACACTGGTTATATGAACTAAGCAATTGTGCTTTTGCATCCTACCAATCTTGACTTCAAGTTTAACCAGGGCTTTGTGTAATACTTTGACGTTTATGTGCTGCATCCATAGGAGGCTTTGTCAAGTTGAATGCAATACTTTGTAAGTTATGATCATGATAATCTGTATCACTCTATTGTCATTACCCTGTCTCTGAATAATCTTTCCATCTGAAACTGATTTTTAAATGGGGCACGACAATTTTTATATAGCATTATATGACAGTCGAATGGATGCTAATCTTTATTCTTTTCTAATGCATCTAAGATGATTGATCCCAGAAGGAGGAATGCAACTGAGTCTATGCCCATGAAGAAGAAAAATGACCTCGGATATAAGGAACAAGGTAAGTATGCCAGCAACAATAAAGATGGTGATGTGTTCTCAATCTATTCCTCAGATTCTTTGGCTACCGAAAAGGACATGGAAGAGCCTTTCACGTTGAGGAAGCAAGTGGAGGATCTACAAAAGAAGCTATTGGAGAAAGATGAACTTTTGAAATTAGCAGAGGCTTCAAAGAGCCAGACAGATTCAGTCCACACAAAATTCAATGAACTGAAACAAGAGGCTGCAGAAAAGAACTCCTTAATTAAGATGACTCAGCAACAGCTTCATGATACAAAGGTTCATATCATTGCTTTTGAACTTTCTTAAATTGTGGATGCAATAGCTTCCATCGCTCATGTTACTGGTGGATCCCGAGTGTTGTTTAATGTAAGTAGATGGTGATGGTGCATGATGCAGTCACAGTCTGATTGCAGTGCCTTGGTGGAGGCTATAAATGTGGATTCGAAGGCAAAATTACTCAGTAATGTGCATCATTCTTAATGTTTATTCCAATATCCAGTTTGGTTATAGATGAACTATTCTATAGATGATTAATGTAACAGACCCTACAAGGATTATTGTTGATTTTTTAACCTAAAAGTCTAAAACCCACTGTCATGAAATAGGTATAAACTGTACCCTCCTAGTGCTTTGTCTTTCTTTTCCTGTCAATCTTGATTTAAAATATTCTGACACAAGAGTTTCTTTTTGTTAGTGAAGTATTATGATTTGCATATGATTAATGCAACTTCCATAACATATTTCGCTCTAGAATTCAGTTATGAAGCTGTATAAATACAAAGAAACTTGAGATCATTTCTAGCCTCTGTAAATAATGGGTCTTTTTAATACAGATTAAGCTTGCAGACAGGCAAGCCGCCTTAGAGAAGATACAGTGGGAAGCAATGACATCAAATAAGAGAGTAGAGAAGCTCCAAGATGAGTTAGATTCTGTCCAAGGGGGCATGTCATCACTTGTGATGTTATTTAAAGAATTGTCGAAGAATGATTGTGTGACACACACTGAGAATTATGATGTTAAACCTTGCCATTTGGATTGTCTCCCAGATATAGTAAGCTTGTAGCTCCCACCTTACGCGTGCCTGATCTATTTATGTTTGCCTTGTTTCACCAACTTCTTCCATATCCCAATTTTGTTGTGAGTTGCAGTTTATATGCCTATAGAACATGCACTAAGGGAGTGCAAACATTAAGAAAATATCTTCACTTTGATGTTTTGCCTATTTGTATATGTTGCTTAAGCATTTATTCCACTTTATGAAAGCTTTATTGCTTTGTGCAGTGCGATTTAGATGACATGAAGATCCAAAAAATGGAAAGAGCAAGAGAAGCTTATGTTGCTGCTGTTACTGCTGCGAAAGAAAAGCGAGATGAAGAGTCTCTTGCTGCTGCTAGCCGTGCAAGATTACATCTTCAGTCGTTTGTTTTTAGATCCAATAGTTTGAATTTGGGAGACCCTTTGCATAACCGGGTTTTATAGATTTCTCATTAAACTGCTGGGACTAGCTTCAGTACGCTACAATATTAGAGTAGAAATATGCTTGCGGCTGTTTGGTAATTTAAAATATGTATAAACAATTTCATTTGTTCATTTTAAAATTCAGTATTTACTAAACAAGTAAACTATTAGTTAAATAATTTAAAAATATTAATATAATAGTTTCTCATGTGGTTTGAAATTCTCACTTTAATTCTCATAACTTCATAATTATTATTTCATTTTTGTTAGCATTTTTGTTACATACTTTATTCCGTTATATTTTGTTAGGTTTTTTTAATTATAACTTCGAAATAATGTCAAATTAGAATTCACGAATTTTAATTATATTATTCTTAATATTCCGTCCTATATAGGAAAAAAAGAAAAACTAATGGATTACGATGAATTGAGTTGTTTGAAAATTGAAAAAAATTATAAGGGAAAGTGATAAATTTTAAAACATAGTGACTTAAATGAAAAAAAAAACAAGGAATCGTAATATATTTAACCCTAAAAATAAATAAGATAAGCATATGACTAATTATTCTCTTTCTATGTTAAATAATTATAATTTTATATAAATCATATATGTACATGAAATTTATTAATATTAGTTATGTATATACATAAATTAATATCATGAAAGATTACAAATTTTAATATACAAGAATTAGATATTTATATTAATTTTTTTGTGTGTAATCATGAAAGATTGCAAATTTCAATATATAATAATTAGATATCAATATATATAGCGTTAATTACAAAAGAAGTTCAAACTTCACTTAAATTTTCAATTATAACTTCAATTTAATAAACTATATATAATTGACTCTATAGTCTTATAGTCATAGAAGAAATCAAGTTTTTTTGACAACATCTTTAGAGAACAATGATTGTTATTTTGTTAAATTTAGTTTCATTTTATTTTTTATTTTCTGATCCTATTAATTGCTTTCATTTGTTTCAAGTAGTTAATGTAGGATTGAAGATCTTAGAGTAAAAGCTTAGATTTTTTTTTACTTCAATTTGATCTTGAAATTGAATGATCTTGTAGAAAGAACATAGAAATAAAGAGAGAAGAGATAAATACATTACTAGATAATCTAGTTGTGGATATATAGAAACAACCATAAAGGATATGCATGAGGGCATCCAATTGCTAATGATTAGTGCAAGTCTCTTATAAACTGAATCAAAAGGCGAGGAATTATGAACTTAAGCAAGTACATCTACACACACTCCTAAACTTTGGCGGATCACCTTATGAAGACATGATCACATTAATCAAGGAGTTTTATTCAGTGACAATACAATGATTAGTGGCCTTACAAAAGATAAGTTGAGGATGAGGGTGCTTTTGATATTGCAGAAAAGATTCAGGCAAGGATATGGTTAATCTCAATCGTGGTTGACTTTTTTAAAGAGTAAGATTAAGTTTATGATATGTTCATATTCCCTTCATACAAGACTATTGAATCGATGATGCAATATAAAACATTACAAATAAAGAATGAGAAGCATGTAGCTTGGGAGAGATATAGGCCTTTTCTTAAGCAGTGTTTGCATCCTTAGCATTCCTTGCAATTGGTGATGCAATTCTTCAATGAAGACTTTACTGTGACATATCAAACGTTAGTAGACGCTACAGCTTAAAGAACACTTCATACAAACACTATCAAGGAGGTTAAGAAGATCATTGAGGCCTCAAAAAGAAATTCATCTACTAATGTGGTTAAGGGGAATTCCAGGAATCCTTTCGTGAGATGCAACCATATAAATAACAAATCTTTTGATTCAGATAAAGATGATCTTACACTGAGACATAGGAAGTAGAGAGGAGTGCTACTAGTGTGGTATGTATAGGAACCTAGCCTATGCATGTGTAAATGTCAAGGTACCCTCAAATTATGATGAGGAAGCTAAACTAAATGGCTACTTATGGCAGAAAGTAGGCGATGAGGAATGACCCATCTCCAACATATATAGTTTGGAGGAATTACCTAAACTTTTTATGGAAGGAGTAGGAATAGGTAGAGCTGACATACCTATGGGACTACTTGGTTTCTAAAATAAACCTCTGTTACAACAATAACCACTATAGAACAATGGTTTGGAGAAGATGATGAAATAATTTATTTCCAACATGAGAGGAAAACTTAATAAAGTTGACCAACTTAAAAAAATGGTGCAATTTAGTGTTGTTCTCATTTATAATCTGGAGCTAAAAATAAGCCAATTGGTTAAATTAGTGAGATGAAAGATGCTAAAGAAAGATTTCAAGTCACACTAGGGTAAAACATAGAGATCAGGTGTTAGACATTATGTTTAGGTGTGATAAAACACTTAAATCTAATGTTACTAAAGAAGAGGACATGAGGGAGTTATAAAAAGTTGAGGAGCAATTCAAGAAAGAAAGAAATAGTAGTATACCAGTACTAGTCTCATATTTGTCTAACATTAGTGTTGACTTGGAGAATGAAGTAGATAACTAGAGAATGGAACTAGTGGTAGTTCCATCTTTAATCAGCACTGTAATAAATAGAAGTCCTATATGAAGCCTCACATGTCACTAATTATATATCCTTAGAGGATGAAATCAAAGATGAATAATGATAAATTCAATACATTTTTTAATGTCTTAAGGAAATTGAACATCAACATACCATTCCTTGAAGCATTAGTTCAAATGTATAGTTATATAAAGTTTTTGAAGGAGATTGTCTCCAATAATAATAAATTGGACATGTCACTAATTATATATCCTTAGAGGATGAAATCAAAGATGAATAATGATAAATTCAATACATTTTTTAATGTCTTAAGGAAATTGAACATCAACATACCATTCCTTGAAGCATTAGTTCAAATGTATAGTTATATAAAGTTTTTGAAGGAGATTGTCTCCAATAATAATAAATTGGAGTATAATATAGTGTTTTTAATAGAAGAGTGCAATGCCATCATAGATAAGAAATTACCTCTAAAGTTGAAGGATACAAGGAGTTTCACTATTCCTTAAAAATTTGGTAATTTTAAATTCTTAAATGTTTATGTAATTTTCCTTCATTCATTTTTTAGAACCTAGTAATAGGGGGGATCAATTCAAAGAACATGCCACTTTAGCTACTGGATTGTGTCATCAAGCACTCGATTAAGGTTATGGAAGACCTACTTATAAAAGTAGAAAATTTTTCTTTTTAGTCAATTTTCTTATGATGGATATGAAGTATGATGTGGGGATCCCCATAATTCTTAAGAGACCATTTTTGGTTATTAAGGAGGATATGATTGATCTTGTTAGAGGAAAGTTTATCCTTGATGAGGATTACTTTGTGATGGACTTGTAAGCCTTAGTATGTATGAAGTCCCTATGGCTTGTCGTGATGATTAAGGGAAAATAAGTAAAGCCTTAGGACTTAAGGATTAAGAGGAGGAGCATGCAAATGGTGATAGTGCTTTTAGGTTAAAAGGTTAGTTATAGTCGCTACCTTCTACTAGAGAAGTACCTAACATGTAGTTTAATATCTTGCCTCCTCATTATCGATATGCACACTTTGGAGAATAAAAACCATATCCTACTAACCCTTTTTCTTCTCTGTGTTATGTGAAGTACAGGAATCAAACTCATCCAAATGGTGATCTGAGATGAGTGAAGAGCTAAAAGGGAAGTCTAGGTAGATATTGAAGAAGTGTTTGTTGAATGGCAATATAATGACTCTAACTTTCTTTTATTGTATTTTACTTTCTTTATTTTATTTTCTTTACTAATGCTTATTTTATTTTATAGGCAAACTTCTATAGAATTTTTGGAGTTTTACCATACCACACTTATATGGATATATGGGAGAATTCTTAACCTTAACTATCATATTTGATTAAAATTCACATCTTAATTATTTTTCATTAAGGGTAATGCCATGTTTAAGTGATGGAGGTTGAAATTTTTAAAAATTTCCAATAGTTTTAGTGTTTTTAACATAATTTCTTTGTTAAATTTGGTTTGATATTTGTTTTAACATTTTTATTTTTTTAACCATGTATACATATTATAATTCATGAGCCAAAGGTCATGTGGAGGATATATAACATAAAGAAGATGGAAAATTTTGAGTTCAAGCATGCATTAGAAGTTGCAGAGCATAACCAATGCCAATCTTCAAGGTGATACAAGCATATGGAGAGTTTATAGACAAAATTAAACTAATGTCAATATAGGAAGTATATTTGGACCTAGTCTTATAAGTGAGCAATCATTTATGAGAAACAGATCAGAATCCACGTTGGTATGAGAAATGTATCTGGCATTGTTCTTACAGAATCCACGTTGGTATGAGAAATGTATCTAGCATTATTCTTAGGAGTGCAAATTTTCTTAAGTTAACAAACAAAATTGATGATGGTTATGATGTATGTCTACCATCGGTCTCGTCTTGACACCTACCTATATAAATAGCAAACACGTTATTTTTTCTCCCCAAAATCCTAAACCCTTCTTCTCCTTACCTCTCAACTCAGATTTTTGGACCCAATCTTGACTTTACATACTAAAATGTTAAATCCATTCTTCAAACACAAAACATATCTTTTTAACCATAACTTTAGCCTCCAAACATCAAGTTTTTACATTTATTGAGAGAAATTAGTGGCTTTTTTATTTATAGTGGTTGTTAGAGATTTCAAACACATTTTTGGCATTCTACATCCTTCAAGAAAGTTGTGTTATTGATTTTTATGATATTAGAGCATTGACATTGGATTTTAAGCTTAGGTATGTGAAAATTAACTTCACATTATTGAATTTTGGGTTAATTGTGTTAAAAATGAGTATAGGGCTTATTATACTTATTGGAGTTGCGAAGAAATGTTATTGAAGTTTAATTAGCTCTAAGGTGGGACTCAAATGGCCTTAGATGAGAGTTTATATAATTTTAGGAGTTCTCCACAGGAGCAAAAAGATTTTATTCAAATGGCTAATTATTTTAGTTTAACTAATATTCTATAGTTGTTTTTAATAATGAAATAATTTACTTTCTATTCACATACTACATTAAATTTTTTCTTGTGCCTTTTGTTATAATTATTAAAAATATAAAATTAACTCATTAAAATGTGATTGCTTACAAAAGTTGTGGTTTCTTATTTTGAAATTGTAACATTATTATAAAAGCACAAAATTTTATGTTGTCATTGTTAGTAAAACTTATTGTCAATACACTTCTCACTTTTTTTTTTATTTTTGGGTAAATTATTAAAAAAGTTTAAATTTTACTCAATTTTATAATACTAATCCAAACTTTTAAAAGCGATAATAAAATGTTCAAATTTTTATTTTTTTAATGAAAATAACTTATTTTAGCTCCACAGTTAATGATGCTTATATGGTACACCATGTCAGGAGACCGATTAGACACATGTTTGCAACACATATTATTAAGGCTAAGTTAAATTAAAATTTTAAAATAAAAATAATAATATGCTAACAACAATACCAATTGACGTACAGATTGTATCAAATTCCTTGACATTAGGGCGAACAACATCTTTGATACCCACTAGTACCTATGAAGTGTAGCTTTCAGAAGGAATGGCAGTATCAGTAGAGAAATCAATTCCAATCTCTATGAATTCAATACAAAGAGTTTAAAGAGCTTCATTGGCAAATTGCTCAATAATATCATTCAAATTTTTGATTGATGATTTATCAAAGGAAAAAACCTTACCATTTGAGTTGATAAATTTGTCACAGATAACTAAAATGATTTTAGAAGCAACCTTGCAATGTGTCCTAAAACCTTCATTAGGTAGTTTTAGAACTACCACATCTATTTTTTTAGTAAAATTGAATGGTTTGACCTTAACTATTTCTAATTTTTTATGCTCTTCTTCAACATTCCCACCAATATCAAGCCCTAATTTTAAAAAACTGTTTTATAAGAGGTCCCAGTAGCTTAGCTTTGTTCTCCTTATTCATAACCACTTCTCCTTTAGTTTTAGTAAACATTGATTACAGTAAAATTTCTTACAGTTGAATAAAAAATTATAGAAACTTCAGAGGTGATAACTTCCTTTACTTCTCCACATATACATGTTTTTACAGTAGTCATATGGTTAGCTATTAGTGGCAGACCCCGTTAGAAGAAGGCTTAAAGAAGCACCATAACTTTTCAGGCTTTTATGTATGACTTCTCGACATTTGCATTTAAGATGCCCCTTTGTACACCTTAAAATAAACTAGATCTTGTTAAAAAGCAAATTTGTTTCATTACAAAACTTATATAGTTGCTCACTCACTCCCTCTAGAAAAACGTCCAAGATTGCTCCTTTTCAATAATTTAAATAATTATTTTTTAAAAAATTTAATATATAATCTGAAATAGCTTGAATAGGCCATATGGCTAATGGGTCTGGTAATGAAGTATACCACGTCAATACCGTTAAATGAGGATAACAACAAGCTATATATATATATATATTCTCTTCTTTAGTCTCTTAGTTTTTGCGATAATCGAAGAAGAAGAAGACAATATGGTCCTCTATGGCCTCCTTCTCTGCTTAACCACTACCACCACAAGCAAATTTTAAACTCTATGATAAATTTTTATGAGTCGTATGCTATGATTTTCTAAGATTCGTCATCTAAATTTATGTTTAGTGCTTAGTAACCTAAGTAATAGAAATATAAAATTTTTGTAATTAATGACAGGTGGACTCTTGAATGATTTTTTTACTTGGATTGATAGGAAATTAGGTAAGTGTGAAGTGTTAGTAACTGTTACTTGTTCTAATTAAATATTTTATTTTACATTTTACTTTTTTTTTGTTAAAATTATAGAGAACCTACATTTCTAGATTTACTTTATTGGATTAAAATATTTTTTTCTTTTCATTTAGCATGATAAATTATTGTCAAGAATAGTTTCTTAAGACTTGGTTTGCTCCTGCATTACTTAAAAATAACCCTATTCTAGGTTTAATGTGAGAAACATATCTGTTGGATCAATGACGGTTGACAAATTAAATCCCTTTATGTTTTGATAATAATAAAATATCTAGAATTAGTTAAGAAATTATTTCAGGCATTTTGGGATTAATATTCAGTGAAAGATTTGTGCAAATCAAGATGGTCAAGTGATTAATCTTTGAAGAATCAAGATGGAAGTTTCCTTATTAGTGAAAGAGACATTAATAATGAGAATTATAGAAGATTTGGTTGGATGTTACCATTGAAGACAACACAAGTCGACTTGCACAGCATAAGTCGACTTATACATTAGGATCTGAACAACACAAGTCGACTAGAACAACATAAGTCGACTTACATATGAAGATATGTCAACACAAGTCGACTTACGAAAAGTGTTGTCACAAGTAGACTTATACATGACGACAAGTCGACTTATGGGTACAGCAAATTAATTCCAACGGTTCTATTAGCCACAAATGGAAAGGAGGATATTAAGAAACGGTCATAACAATCATACAACAGCTAGAGTTGTTGGGCCCCAAATTTGTTTTTCTTGATGTTATTAAGTATGAATTATGTTAGTTGTATGATTTATGGCATAGTTTGATTTCATTGAAGGTATTAGAGGAAATTAAGAATTAATTGAGGTTAGTATGGAATAAATGTTTATGGAAGAGTAGATTTATATGAGGGCAAAATGGGCAAGTCACTCAAGGGTAAGAGGTTTTAGGCTTAACTAAGAGGGGCATTTTAGTCCATGTGCTATCTTGTAGGCTTAAAGAGTTAAAGGAAGAGAAAGAAAAGAAAGGAAAATAAGAAGAAGAAGAAGAAAGAAGGAGAAGAGAGTTATCGTGGGAGCTTGAGGAAGAAGAAGGATATTGCTTTCTTGAGAACTTTCGACAGATTAGAAGCATTCATCAGGTACGTTAAGCTCTTTTACTCTTGTTTGGGGCAGATTGAAACCTAGAATGGGTTGTATGTGTAGGAAATGTTGGTTTAGGGTTTATGGGAGAACTTTGGTAGAAATTCATGGGTTGTTGTTTTGTTGATGATTTTGTGTTAGAATGAGTTTAGAAAGGAAGTATAGGACTTGATTCAAGGGTTAGATGTGTTGTAGTTGAGAAAGGAAAGGATTAAAGATTGAAAATGTCAAAAATCTGGGTTCGGGAGTCGACCCTCCCGTCCGCACGTCGCGACGTGCGAAAGGCTGCACACCGCAACGTGCGAAAGGGCCCCAGGCCGCACGTCGCGGCGAGGCCAGTTTTCCAGCAAAGATGTCTTTTAGTGTTTTGAGCATATCTTTTGCTACAGAAGTCCTTTTGAGGTGATTTTTAAGGCGTTGTAAACCAGAGACATAGGGCTACAAGTTTTGTGAAGAAATTAAGTTCTGATTCAGTCTCTAAGGATATTCAATTTTGGATAGAAGTTGAGCATAGAATTTATGTTTCATAATAAGTTATAGTTTGAACTGTTAAAGTATGACTTTCCGATTTCTATACCAAATTGATTGGAATTTGGTTGTTTGGTTAAGGAAATCAAGTGAGGCAAGAGGAGCAAGGGGAACAAGAGGAAAGACATTCCTAAGCAAGTTTTAAGCAAGAATTCCAAGGTGGGTTCATGTTTATAATAGAGTAAATAAGTTACTCATTGTTTTGTTCAAATCAAGAAAGATTTAATGCTTCAAATTGCATCATCAATGATTGCATTACATGCTATTGTGAAATGATTATATCTTGCTATATGATTTGCATTCATGATTATTAACAAGGTTTTCAAAAAGGGGTGTTCTCCTTTCAAGAATACATGTACATGAAATCATGTTTTACGAAATATATGACAAGCAAGTTTACAAGCAAGTGCTAGTTTGGCAAACAAGTTTACAAGAACATGAATCATGCATATTTATATGGGTTTGCGGTATGTCCCTCACGAACAATCAAGTGCACATTGACTCACGAAAAGGCTTCTCCCGCCTATCCGCAAGTGGCATAGGGTTTCTCACAAGGATTCCCTCACGAAACTACGTCTTCACATAACCATTTCAATGGTAGTGTGTAGTACGTCATGAATCAGGGACTAACCCAAACCATCATGTTATGTTATATCATGATATGTTATGTATTTATGATCTGTTGTTATGTTTCATGCATCATGAATTGTTCAAGAATCAAGCATTTTTCAAGATAATGACTCATACATGCTCAATTACTATGATTTTAACAAGTATTACGAAAATGAGTTATTTTCGATTACTTTTACTTATTCCTATATTATAAATATGTTCCCACGAGCTTTATAGCTCAACCCCTCTAATCTCTCCCATTCAGGTGACGAGCAAGAGATCGAGTGAGTCACGGGTTATAGCAGCACTCCATTTTATTATGTTTACTTATTTTCAATGTTATAATTTTGGAAGTCAAGGCTTCAGTTTCATTTCAAGTATTATTGGTTCAAGAGTATTTTGTATTTTTGGCTCTTGAACTCAAAGTTGTAATTTGGTTTGGAATGTTCTTAAAGCTTTGAAAAACTCATAATTTGGATCATGAATTATGGATTTGTTAGTTTAAATCAAATGAAAGCAGGTTTAAAGTTTGTTTTCCAGTAGACCCATTAATCTTCCGCGGGTCTTTTCCTTAAATGTATAATTAGCATGTTTCACACCACGCTCTCATGTCCAATGTTGGGCTCCGAAAGTGGGGTCCAATAAGAATAGCTTGCAATAACTATTTTTCTTCAAGTATAAAGAGTGGATGATTGATGAAGAATCTACAGAAGTTCTACAAGTGAAAATACTCTTCTATTGCTCCAAAATTGCACATTATTGTTCTTATCTTGTTACACCATTGTATTGAGATTTGTTGTTTAAATTTTATCTTACTTCTCTTGCTATTTGGGTGACTAGTGAAAGGTCACGTGTGAGGTAGGATTTATGCCGAAAAACAAATCGAGTGTAAAGGTAGCTTGAGCCGGAAATCAAGTGGCATTGTAAAAAGTTCACACTGAACTACAAAGTGTGCAATAAAGTGGTTTGCAAAATCCTAAGTGGGAGCTTAGGTAGAGGATGTAGGTCTTAGCATCGAACCTCTATAAAAACAGTGTTTGCTCTTCTTCCCTACTCTTTACATTTAATTTTGATTAAATTGTTTTTGTGTGAATTAACTTCTGATTTTGTTGTAGAAAATTACAAAAAGCTTAAAGATCTATTCAACCCCCCTTCTAGATCGTTTACAATTGGTATCAAAGAAGAAGTATCCAGGGATGGCATACAATAACCTAGCGGAAGAAGGTAACATAAACAATCGCCCTCCTCTATTTAATGGTACTAACTATTCTTCTTGGAAAAATCCTATGAAGTATCACATTATAAACGAGGGAGTGAAATACTGGAAGATTATCATTTTTGGTCCTCAAGCTCCTTTGAAAGAAAATGGTGAGTTAAAAATAGAGATGGAGTATGACGACAATGATTGGAGGCAAGCCTACATCAATGCGAAGGCTATGAAACTAATATACTACGCTCTCACGGTCGAGGAAAGAAACCGAGTTAATTCTTGTACCAGTGCTAAAGAAATGTGGGAAAGACTTCGCATCACCCATGAAGGAACCAACCAAGTCCGGGAGACAAAGATCAAAATGCTTCTCCATGATTATGAAATGTTTGTCATGAAGGAAGGTGAGTCTATTTCCACTTTGCTTGACCGTTTTGTAGAAATCATAAATAAATTAGGCAACCTTGAAAAACATATGACGGATAGCGAGAAGGTGAAGAAAATTCTTCGCTCACTACCGAAGGAATGGGACTCACAAGTCACCGCCAT
>JANTNU010000006.1:27800625-27812468 GCA_024752395.1 Erythroxylum havanense
TTGAACCATCGCCGAGCTCCCTCTTGGAAGGCCGTACAGAAAGCCTTACATTGGATAGCGTCCGGAACACAATGTAGACTCATCATGGATTGGAAGTGTTGTAGGTAATCTAGGGGGTCGGTCTTCCCAGTGTATTTCTCGGGGGTCGGTATTTTTGTGCCGGGTGTCGGGAGGCTATCTAAGATTTCCGAAGTGAAGGGAGAGCTGTACTGTGCCATCGGACTATCCGGACGGAAACTCATAGCTGCGTTAATCCGATCATCCGCGATTTTTTCTAGGGCTTCAGATTGGCGATGATCGGTTGTTACGCTGATTTGTCGGGCGGTTTGCCGTGCAGACGGCGGCTGTTGTGCTGGTTGGGACTGTAGGATCTGGCGAATCACCAGATCAGCTGCCTCCTCTATCTGCTTTCGGGTCAGGGTGGTGTGCATAGACGGAGGAGGATCTGCGCCTAATCGGTGTTGGAGATTCGGGCGCGTATTGAGTGCAATGTTATCCTCTAAGGCCACGCTCTGTTCTTCTTGTTCCAAGGTTTGAGGCTGCACTTGATCGTTAGGATCTGAGGATTCCGTACGGGAGACATGTGATGCAGGCGGCAGAGTCGCAGGTAGCTGTGAACTTAGGCGTTGCATTGCCAGGGCCGCGATAGCAGCTATGTCAGGATTCATCGCCGCCGCCTGGTTGATTTGTGTGTTTCTGGACGTGGTGCCTGGAAGTCGGGCCTCACAGTGGGCACCATTTGGTTCTACCGGATTCTGGTTAAACGGTGCGTTGCTGTTTAGATCCATGAACTGGCAACTTTCGGTGATGACTTCAACGTGAAGATACCTGCAAAACAAAAAAAGACACGTCGGGGGTTGTGTCCCGATTAGCCCCTCCGACGCTCAAGTCAGTTTTCTGGTGAGGGTGAGGTTGAGAAACGCAGAGAAAACTAGGTTAACAATTATGCGTACCTCTGTTATGGGAGAATAATACATTTTATATAGTTTTCGGCTAGGTTTTAGCTCTTTATGTGTTTGCATGGGAGACGCTCTTCTACTGTTGGGCCATGGATGTGTGGATCAGGCCCGGATTAACCAATGGGTGTGAGACCGACCGATCGGCCTGTGGGATTGGGCTCAGGCCCAATATAGCCGACCCGACCATGATCTTCCAAAATGAATGCATATGTTAAACCTCTCTTATTGATGATCTTTATAAAAGGATGCATATGTTAAACCTCTCTTTTTGTGTTATTGGTATATATATTCCATGAAAATTTTGATATCGTGTTTAAAGATAACTTTTGATAGTATTTAACTATAATAAAATAGTAATCTTCGTTTAATTTACTAAACATAATTTACCAACTCCTCGTACGAGGGTCACGGTGACGTTCAGTTCCACTCATAAGGCCATGCCATAAGTAGTGGAATGATAGACGAGTGAAGAAACAAGCAATGTCAAACGGATGCACAAAAAAGAAAAATTGTGATCTAAAAGCAGAACCTTAGCCATCTCATAAAAGCATAAATACTCTAAGCTAGAGAGTGACGAGATAGTAGGTGCCAACATTGTGAGAGTTAAGAATAATGTACACATCAAGTTGCTCAGCAACAGTCCAAATAGTACGCTGTAACATTGTGGAATGTCTGTATCTGTTCAAGTTGCACTAGCAACTGGAGAGCTTAACGTAGTGAGTAGATCACTCCAACAGTTGCTTCTTTTTTATATGCTTGCTCAGTCCAACCATACCTCCTATTTATCTAGTACATATTATTAAGCGAAAGAGGACATGTTTTGTTCATAGATACTGTGCATCAATTAAATTGTATTCTTACTCAAACTGAGAAGCAGAGACACTAAAATTCGATAGTTTCTAATAATTAGTAAGGTACACTTCTAAAGCGAGTCTAGATCTTTTGTCTAATATCATTCTATTTAATTTTGTCTAGTTAAATACGTCGTCCTTTCAGCTTAAATTTTAAGTCATTACTTACTTGTAATTGTCACTTATATGTTTGACCTTATGTCATGCCTATGACTTTTTTTTATCATTTTAATTTTAATTATATTATTATTAGTTTAATAAAAATTAAATTAAATTAAATTTTAATTTTAATTTTAATTTTAATTATGATACTATTAATTGTATAAAAATTAAAATTAAAATTAAAATAATTAAAAAATTAAAATAATAATAATGAATTTGTGTCAAAGACACTTAAGTCATACTCGTGACACAAATTTATTTTTTAATTATTTTAATTATATTTTTTAAATAAAATTTATAAGATAAAAATTTAAATTTTAAAAATTGATTAATTTATTAAAATTGCTTAATTAATTTACAAACTATAAAATATTTAATTTAATTTAAAAGATGATTAATTTCTTTTATTCCCGCATGCATATTAATGCCATATTAAACATCTTGTATGATAAAGTTTTTTTTTTCAAAGAATGCTTGTAAAATCCAAATAAATTATCAATATATTTGGAATAATTTATTTTGATTTTAACAACTTATTTTAATTGACTGATTTACTAAGATTGTTTAATTAATTTATAAATTATAAAATTTTATACATAAACACTAAATATCTAATTTTACTAAACATCTTTAATAAACAACTAATTTACCAAACATATTTAATAAACAACTGATGTTATCCGCTGATATAATTAGCTATCAACTGTTGTTGAGGTTTCTATAGTCAATGCACAAGTTACGACCTCCTTCATGTTTTGGATCGGTGCCCCATCACTTTGCGTCAATAAGATCGTTGAGTTGCCTTCTTAGTTCTGATAATTTAGAATCATTCTAATGGCGAAAATGCTAGCAGGCTATCGGCTCCAGCTCGATCCGGTGGTCTAACACGCGTCTAGGTGGAAGTGCCTTTGGCAACTGCTCTGACATGATGTTTGGAAACTCGTTGAACACTTGCTCAACCGATCCGTTATGCAGTAGATTATCTGCTTCTCGAGTGAGACTAAAACCTTACCTACTCGCTACCTTTTAACAACCTACCCTCAACTTTTTTGCTAGCTCCATTACTCACTCTATCTATTATTAAAAATGTTTACTAATTAGTCAGATTAAGATAGAATAATATTAGAAAAAAGATTTGGATTCCTTCTATGAAGGGTTTTCAAACTCAGTTGCTATCACCAACATAAAATGCGGTGAGGACCATCTACATGTTTATAATGACCTCTTACAGATTGATTATATCACTAATAATCAATCATGCAATAATATGATCCGACCCAACTACTAGCGTAGGTAGACAAGATTTTCCCCATTAGCTCCAAAGAGAGTGGCTCCTTTTTCCTTTTTCCTTTTCTTTTTTGTTTACCAACCGAATCTTTTTTTTTGTATAAAGGAAAAGATAGAACGCCGACTACAAAACGAGTATCGGGAAACAGATTCCCGACATATCTTCTAAAAGAAGACTATGGCACCTTATAGGTGTAACATCGAAAAAAGTGACCCCAATGTCCGAATGGCCTGCCTGGACAGCGAGCCAGTCCGCATATTTGTTGCCCTCTCGGTAAACATGCCGATGGACAACAGTCCAGTTTCGGTTGAGAAGTTCCAGGATATCAAGGACGAGTGGGTTGCTCGATTGAGACCGGGTGGACACAGAGGAGAGGAGTTGGTGCACCCCCAGCGAGTCCACTTCTAACTCCAGCTGTCGGAAGCCCAACTGCCAAGCCATCAAGAGCCCGGTGTAGACGGCCCAGAGCTCCGCGGACTATGCTGTGCACCAACCTATGTTCTGGGTGAATTCGCCTTACCAGGTGCCGTCACTGTCGCGAACGAGGCCACCTGCTGTAGCTGTGAGTAGGGAGCGATTGCAAGCTCCATCAGTGTTCAATTTGACCCAGCCCGGCGGCGGTCGACTCCAGCCAATATGTTGTGCCTGACGGGGACGGTAGCTTGTGGTGACCCGACTGTACCTCTCGATAGCTGTCTGAACCTGATCTGCAAAAGACAAGATGAGAAAAGAGGGTGAGTTAGGCCACACAAAAGTAGAATCAAAGATAGATTTGTTCCTCCATCCCCAGAGGAACCAGCAGGTCAACCCAAAAAGAAGCGCCCAATCCTGACCCTGCACCCGCCGATTTTGGTGGAGGTTGGCGAGCAACCAGGCACTACGGGGGAGGGTGAAGGAAGGCGAGGTGGCAATGTCTGGCAGGATGGTCGCGCGATCAAGCAGTCCCGAACAACATGGAGGGATGATTCCTCCTGGAAACAGTGGGGGCAGGTACCGTCAGTGATGAGGTGGCGGCGCACCCTTTGCTGATTACTGAGCAAGTGGTCCTTTGCTAGCAACCATAAAAAGAACCCACCCGTTGGGGCCCCGACCACTGCCAAATGGCCCGCCAGACCCCATGCGGATCTGCGTCCGAATGGTCCAGAAGCATGGAGTAAGTAGAGGCAACGGAAAAGTGTCCGTGTTCGGAGGCTCCCCAGATAATCTAGTCGGGACCCAGAAACTCAGAAGGAGGGAACATGTCAGCGAAAGTACGGCAAAGCGAAGGCGAGAGGTACTATTGGAAGGTTGCCAGGTTCCAACTGCCGGAGGAGTCAACAAAGTTCCTGACGCTGAGGCTAAGAAAATGGTCCGGGATGGGCTGAGTAGAGTGGGAGAGAAGTGGCCCGACTCCCGTGACCCAAGGGTCGAGCCAGAAGCGGGTCGCCATACCATTACCGATCCTCCATTATAGGCCTTGATGCACGATATGCCATGTCGCCTTAATGCTCTTCCATACCATCGACCCCCCAGAGGAAGGAAAGGAGGATGGAAAGCGGGTTACATCAAAAGCGTATTTAGCAGATAGCACCTTGACCCACAAGGCAGTAGGATTGACTATCAAGGCCCAACCGAGCTTGGCCAGGAAAGCATCATTCAGTTCCCTAATCCTGAGAATACCTAGGCCCCCCATGGCTTTAGGCGTACAAACTTCCTCCCAGCTGACAAGGGAAATCTTCGTACGGTCGCGTGATGATCCCCACAAAAATTGCCGTATAGCTCGTTCGAGGGCGTCACATAACCCATGTGGCAGTTGAACAGTCTGCATTGTATAACTCGGTATAGCCGCCAAGACCGATTGCACTAGGGTGACCTGACCAGTAAAAGACAACGTGGAGGGGGCCCAGCCAGACAGGCGGTGATGAACCTTATCGAGAATGTGTTGATAGGTATGCTTGCCGACCCGTTGGTGTAGAAGAGGAACCCCTAGGTACCGACCGAGGTCGGTCGTCCAGGGGAAACCTAACTCGCTGCTTAAGGCACGACAAGTCGAAGGAGGGACATCCTTGGAGAAGTAGCATCTCGACTTATCCTGGCTGACGCGCTGCCCCGAAATTGCACAGAACGAGTCCAGAACATTCCGAATACCGTGAACTTAATCGGTGGAAGCCTCAGAGAAGAGAATGAGGTCGTCGGCAAAGAATAAATGGGAAAGGGGGGCCCATTCCTGCTCAATTTGATCGGAACCCAACGACCAGAGGACACCGCTTGAGAAATCGCATGACCAAGTCTTTTCATGCATAACACAAAAGGATAACGGGAGAGGGGGTCCTCTTGGCGAATACCGCGAGAAGGCTGAAAGGTCGCTCTAAGCTCGCCATGCCAATTCACTTGAAAGGACACCGTAGATATGCATTTCATGATGAGCGAAATAAGCGAGACCGGAATACCAATTTCGTGAAGGGTGCTGTGAATGAAGTCCTAACTGAGGCGGTCATATGCTTTCTCGAGATCCACTTTGATGGCCATAAATCCCGTCCGACCAGTCTTGCGTTTCATGGAGTGAATCACTTCCTGAGTAATGATGATATTGTCAGTAATGAGGCGGCCAGACACAAAGCTACATTGTGTCGGGCTAACTAGACCCTCGAGGTACGGCTGGAGCTGATTCGCTAAAATCTTGGTGAGGCCTTTGTAGAGCACAGTGCAAAGATCGATCGGACGGAATTGCGAAATAGAAGTAAGGGTGGTTTTTGGGAATAAGGACGATGATGGTACGGTTAATCGCCGTCTCCCAAACTTCATGACAAAAAATATGCTGAAGGAAATGAATCAGGGAGGAGCTGACAGTGTCCCACTGGGATTGGTAGAAAAGAGCAGTGAAACCATCAACTTCTGGAGCTTTGTTAGGAGCCATGGAAAAGCAAGTCGCTTTAATCTCATCGGGACTGAGCGGAAGAGAGAGGTCCTCAGTCATATATGGCGGGGGAGGGGGAAAATTGCCAGGGAGAGGCCCAGTGAGAGAGGAGGTACCATCGGAGCGGTATCAGTCCTCCAAGTAGCACTGAGCAATGCCTCGGAGAACGGCAGGATCGGTAACTTCATTTCCATTGCTGTCAGGAAGAGAATGAATGTGGGAATGACGACGTCTAGAATGAGTGAGGGCGTGGTAATACTGAGTATTCCGATCGCCCTGGCCAATCCATTGGCTCTGGGATCGCTGGTGCCAGAAGAGCTATTCCTGATGGAGAACGGATTCCAATTCCTTCCACAGGTAGGTCTCGAGCTCATATAGGGAGGGGGAATTGGAGTCCTCCACTGGTTTTTGAAGGCCCTCAAGCCTGGCCATAAGGCGTTTTTTCTGATGAAAAATGTTTCCAAACTCCGTGGCATTCCAATGCTAGAGCTTCTCCGAGAAGCGTCGGATCACTCCACTAAAATCTGAAGAACTCGGATGCCAGTTATCAGTGACCACTTGGGCGAAAGAATCGTGAGTGAGCCACACTGATTGAAAACGAAAAGGACATCGCAGTCACGGGGAAGGAGTGAGAGCGCTAAACCGAACAAGGAGAGGCCGATGATCCGATTTGAGAAAAGAAAGGTGGGTAATCCAGGTACTCGGATGCTTAGAAAGCCAAGCAGGCGAGTCGAAAGCCCGATCAAGCCTGACCCGGAGAGTTCCCCTCTTCCATATGAATCTTGGGCCTGAAAACCCAAGATCCTGGAGATGACACCGAAGCATACAATCCCGAAAGTGAGTATTAATGGTAGGTTGGGTTCGGGAACCCCCGCGCTTATCCATACCCTCCAATTTTGCGTTAAAATCCCTGCCCAGAATCCAGGGGATGGTGATGTGCGGAGCGAGGGAGACCAGGTAGTGCCAAAGGTATTTTTGTAACGAGTAGGTGGGGCTCGCGTAGATCGCGGTAAAATTAAACAAGTGACGGTCCCACTGAACTCGAGCATGAATAAATTGGTGGTGGGCAATAAGAATGCGAACATCAACATTCTCGTGCCAAAGCAGCCAAATCCCGCCCAAATAGCCCGTCGCCTCCATATGGAAAGAATTGTTAAATCCCAGAGTACGAATAACTTTCAGAGCGCGTGCACCGCTAATACGCGGCTCAATAATGATCACTAAGCGGGGCTTATGGAGTCGAATATAGTTCCTTATAATGGGCTTGAAGGTCCTACCTCCAGCCCCTTGACAATTCCAGATAAATATCGTCATAAACATAAAAAAGAGAAAGGGGACTAACTTGTAACGGTCGTGACATGGTCATTGGGACCAGCTTGGCCAGCGAGATCTGGGCGAGGCAGGGGTGCAGGGGCAAGGTCCGCCATCGGCGTATCGGGTGAAGCATTCAACTCCCCATCCGAGCGATGGTCGGGAATTGGATCGAGAAGCCGGGGAGGGGAAGCCTCGCAGAAAGGATGGTGGGGGGTCGTGTCCACTGGGCTGTGGGGATCAGTGGGGACCTTGTCCATCACCTCAAGGTCTGAGCCCGCAGGGACGGGTAGAGATATGGTTGGGTCTGGTGAAAGCAAGGCCTCGTGGGACGGTAGCGAAATTGCAATGTATGACGGGCTGGGTCAGGGGGTACTAAGTCTCGGGGTCGTGGGCTGTTGTAGTGGGGGGCCTATAGTGTGTGGGCCTGTGGAGGAGGAATGAAATTTGGGCCCGAGGACGCAGCCTGGGCCAAGGAAGGAGCTGGATGGGGAGTAGAAGATGAGGCTGGGCCCGTGGTTGGAGGCAAGCCCACGGAGAAATGCATATGAGAAGGAGACGACGTCGTCCTTGGATGAGTATTATGGGATCTAGAAACTCCCATTTTTGAGCCTCGTCTGTTGCATTTGACTCGTTTAAACGAGGTACTTAGGGAGGGGTTGGGTTGCTGGTCCAGAGCAGACGAAATTGGTCCAACGAATGAGCTAGGAGAGGCGACCGTTGGAGGGAGGCTCGTAGGGGCAGCGTTTGACACAGCAGGGGATAGAGCTGAGAATGGAGACCCGCGGGAGCCACCGTGCGTCAATTGGATCTGGCTATCCCGTCTAGATTCGGTGGAAGAAGGTGGGGGTCGGCGAGTCCGATGGGTCACCTGCATCCAGGGACCGAAAGTATCTGCTGGTGGGGGGCTAGGGGAGGGAACCCCGTCTGGGATGACGAGATCTGGCGGGGGGACTCGACGGAGGATGGTGCAGGAACAGGAGGATTCGCGGGTCGCGAGGGGCAAGTTTTAGCGCCATGGCCGACCCGACCACAGTGGAAACAAATTTGGGGAAGTCCCTCATACGCAACGTGAATGACTTCCCCGTCGAGTTCCACTATTGAACGCAGAGGAGCACTGAGATCCAGGGTGACAGCCATGCACGCAAAGCAGCCTCGATAAGTCTGTTACGTGGTATCGTCTATTTTAACTATTTTCCCTACCAGATTACCAAGAGCAGTGAGAATGGAGGGGTGGTATCGGGCAATAGGGAGCCCGGGGAAGCGAACCCAAGCCACGACGTGGGTGATACGGCCTAAGGAAGGGCGAAAGTTTGGAGTCCACGATTGGACCGAAAGGACATGGCCGGAAATTATCTAGGGACTCTGTGTCAAGGTATGTATATAATCCCGCTCCTCCTTGAAGTTGATTAGATAGAAATCATTCTCTAAATCCACGATTTTTAGGGAACTGGTTGGGTGCCACAAGGTGAGAAGGCGATCCTGGAGCATACTGAATCCCAGCTTTCATCCCATCAGCTTGATCACTACCGCTTGCGCCCAGACGGTGTCTAATTTGCCTCAGAATGTAGAGGACAATTCTATGCCCAGGCCATGAGTTCCCTGTACCAGAGTGAGATCGCCCTCTTCTAGTTCGATTGAGGGGTCAGTTGGCCAATGGAGATTGATAGATTGGCTGGCCTGAGTAGGATGACCTGAGACCGCGGCATTGTAGTTTGGAGGAGGTTGGATCGCTGGTGGATCAATAGGAGGAGGGTCTTCTTCCCGTTCTCGCAATCATACTTTTTTGGCTGTTTGGGAAGGAGTAGCCATAGCAGTGTGCGAACGCCTTCGGAGAAGGGTGCAGACTCCAGAAATGTCAAAAAGTACTGTAGTAGTGTAGTAAGGCGGAAATTACTGTAGCAATGTTACTGTAGCAGTTGAGAGCTTTTTACCAACCGAATCTTTCATATGCAAGTCTCATCTTTGATGTAACTGTTATACAAAAAGTAACGGCATCTCATTACAGAGAATCGAAACCGATTTACGTCTATATGTTTCCTAGAATAGAGTGAGATGCACGTGTCTCCCTCAACTTGCTCCAATTTTAAAGGCAGTCCCAAGCTTTAGATCTTATTCAAACCTTCAAATTTCAATCTCAAGAAACTGTTTAGGACTAAGATGTTTGTTACTTACTTCACAAAACTAAATAAAAAAAAGAAGTCCCACAACATAGTTTACAAATAGAAAATATACATCCGAGGGTGCGAAATTAGATAGTCAAATATTTAAAATTAGTAAAAGAATAGAAAATATACATTTGAGGGTGCGAAATTAGATAACCAAATATTTAAAATTAGTAAAAGACCAACATTGAACTAATAATGTGTCATACATTACATATCAACACAAAAAGGCCAATTTGAAGTTGCATCAACCTAAGTATAATAAATGTGGCAATTTTTTTAAAACAAAAGACAACATTTGTAAGCAAAAACACATGGACCTAGTAATGCAAAAAGAATTTTATGTAATTAACATATACAAGTTGGATAAAAAAAATAAAATAAAAAGAATCCAACTACGACATGTTGTGAACCGCGCCAACAACAATTTAAAAGGGGAGGGAAGGAGAGAGTAGTAGTCTTAGCTCCAACAGCCTGTCCCAAGACTCGAGAGGGGAGATACCGAGAAAAAAGCCGTCCAAATGGGCTGGGCAATAGCTATTCACGGCGGCGCCGGTGATATTCCTCTCTCTCTCCCACCTGAGCGCCGCCTCCCTCGCGAAGATACCCTCCGTCGCTGCCTCCAGATCGGTGTCGCCGCTCTCCAAGCCCAAAAACACCCCCTTGATGTTGTCGAGCTTGTGGTATATTTAAGTCGTACATTTTTCCTTCAGGGCCATCTCTCTCTGCCGTTATTTTGTGGTTTTTCTATTGAATTCAAACATAATTCATAAACAAATGCAAAAAAGCAATCTTTTTCTTTTTTGTGTAAAAACATGATACTTGTTTGCTTTCGGGATATGGTGAAGTGGGTAAATCTTGATAAGTTCATGGGATTTTTCATGCAAAGTTGATTATGATTTACTTGCTAGTGTTTTACCCTGTATGGCTGTATAGGTCCGTGAATTGGAAAACTGCCCACATTATAACGCTGGGAAGGGATCAGTTCTAACCACTGCAGGCACTGTTGAGATGGAAGCTTCAATCATGGAAGGCAAGACTAAGAGATGTGGTGCTGTTTCTGGTCTCAGCACTGTTGTTAATCCCATTTCGCTGGCTCGGTTGGTCATGGAGAAGACTCCTCATATTTATCTTGCATTCGATGGAGCTGAGGCTTTTGCAAGGGAGCAAGTAAGTGGTCTCTTCTGACCATCTTTCTTGGCACTCTTATTTAATTCTTATTCAGTATACTTCCATGTTTTAGTGATGCCTCTACTCTTTGTAATAATTTTCGGTTCTCTTACATATAATGCATAACTGACTTTGTGATTCATAGAGTTGATTTAATTGGAAAAAAATGATGCCTGAATCTGATCTTTTGAACTGACAATTGGAAAAAAAATGATGCCACTGGCAATTGGAAAAAAAAAATGATGCCTGAATCTGATCTTTTGAACGGACAAGGGTGTCGAGACTGTGGATCCTAGTGATTTCGTTACTTCAGAAAACATTGAAAGGCTAAAGCAGGCAAAAGAAGCAAACAGAGTCCAGGTACGACGTTTTTGAATTTGACGTCTTTTAAGCAAAGATCTTAGCTTTTTGAAATCTGTTGTTGCAAAATCATCTGCACTGAACATGGTCATTCATGATTTGTAAATTCTGTTGGGGTCCAAAGATATGTTATTGGATACGAATACCCAAGTCGTTTGGCAATTATGGGTTGATAAACAAGATCATTTATGTTTTAGCCTATTAATGTACATCACTGTTTTTAAGGCTTCTGTCATATCCCTTATAGCTTGCGTATACAGATTGATTACACGCAACCCATTAAGGAGAAGAGAAGTGGAATTCCAACTCCAGATGGAAACAGCCGAATTGGAACGGTTGGGTGTGTGGTTGTTGATGAGCATGGGAACTTAGCTTCTGCAACTTCTACTGGTGGGCTTGTAAACAAAAGGGTGGGTAGGATTGGGGACACACCTGTGATAGGAGCAGGGACATATGCCAACAATCTCTGTGCAGTTTCTGCTACAGGTAAAGGAGAAGCGATCATACGTGGAACTGTCGCCAGAGATGTTGCTGCCCTTATGGAGTATAAAGGTCTTTCAGTTAAAGAAGCAGCAGCATATGTCATCCATGAGTGTGTTCCAAGAGGCAATGCTGGATTGGTTGCTGTTTCTGCAAAAGGAGAAGTCGCAATGCCCTTCAATACAACAGGCATGTTCCGTG
>JANTNU010000006.1:27839691-27865740 GCA_024752395.1 Erythroxylum havanense
TGCTACATTTGAGAACAATTGTTGAATTTCCTTTAAATTGCAATGATATGAAATCCCCATAGTTATGGGGTCCTTAATTCATAGTTGTGTGTGTTATAGTATGTGTGTATCGAATGATCGATTTTGTATATAAATGTTGGGATCGGGTCCGCGGTTTGGGCGCTCGGCGCGGGCGCGACCCGAGGGGCCGCCTCGGGATTCGGGAATCCGGGGCCCGGGCCCAACATGCCATATGTCATGTATATAATATTGCCATATGTCACTACATATACTAGCCATTTGTCAAAGACATATGTTGCCATGTGTCATACCATAATTGGTCCAAAATATCCCAAATTTTTTTTGAAAATTTCTAAATTCACCAAAAATTCCGAAATAATGATATGACTCTCCAAATATGTTTTTTTTTCTCAAAATAAAATTTTAAAATATTCAAAATGTGCAAAAATTGCCAAATCACATTTAATACATTCCAAATAAATCCACAATTTCTATTTATAAACTAATTTACCCAAAAATGTCATTGAATGCATGTACAATGATATGAATATGTAAAATAAATGTGTATGTCACTGTTAATTATGCATGATGTGCATTTTCTTAATTTCTCATAATTTTTTATAATTCACAATTATACTCCTAACATGGGTAACGGGTTGTTACAATTGAATGCAAAACTGCATTAGAGAAAACCCTTTTGGGATTAAATACTTATATCTCCTACGTCTTATCAAATCCATAGATTTATATATGTATCTATATGTCCTGAAGACATGGACTCAAGGCTAGTTTATATATATATGTCCAATGACCTTTAAAATGTTTAACATCGATGTAGATCTTAAAAATTTTGCTTGTATAATGACAATGTACAACAAGTTGTATGGCTAAGAACAAAATAATGATCATTAATGTTGGGCTCCGAAATTTTTTTTAGTTAATTAATTAATTAATTAATTATTCTTTATTTTTGCTTTAATTGTTTTTTTATTATTTTTAGTTGATTCTTTAAATTTAGCAAGGATGAATGGGGTATTGAATTAAAATTAGAATTTAGAATGAAGTGTTAGAATTATATTATTAAGTGAGTTGAAAGAGCAAAGACATATAAGACAAATTAAGGGTAAACTTGGAAAGCCTAAGTGAAGGAGGGGCAAAATTGGAAGAAAAGGAATAAAAACAAGAGATAAAAACGTGGTTTGAATTAAAAAAGAAAGGGGTGTAGTAGGAACCAAAGGGAGAAGAGAAAAACCCGAAAAAGGAGAAAGAATAAGAAAAAGAAGAGAAATCCACTTGTGAGGTAAGCCTTCATTTTCTTTTGCTAGATTAAAAAGGGGATTAAATGGAGGTTAGGGTTTGTGTTAGAAATGAAGGAAGAAAGAAGAGAAAGATGGACCCAATTTGAATTCAATTTTGGCATTTCTTTAATTATTGAATTTTATGCACTTTCTTTGAATGTATGGATTGAATGGAGATTGGTTTAATTGAAGGGAATCAAGGAAATTATACTCAAGAAAGAGAGGAAGGGCAATCTTGAGATTAGACTTCCAACAATTTAGGTGGATAATATGTTTATGGTTATTGTGTGATGGGCAATGCTCTATTTGTGTGTGTGATTGCTTTAAATGGCATAAATGTTGAATTGTGGTGAATATCTGAAAATGTATGATGAAATATGATATGTTTTCTTTGAAATAAATGAAAGGTATGAAAAAAGAGAATTTGATGAAATGAAAGAAGCATGAGAATGCAAAATTGCGATTGATTAATTGAGCATAGATTTGTTTGTGATTGGGCAAGAGAGAAACCCATTTCGTTAGTCACGTGTACGTTGACTTATAGCCTTTTCCCGACTGCCAGCTTGAGGCCACAAGATCCTGAGAAACCGAACTCGTTTTGTTCACGGTGTAAACCGTTTTATTCCACGGAAACTCTCTAGTAATTTGTTGTGCATTTCATTATGACTTTATTGAGTATGATGCATAATAAAGTGTTATGATTGATAGAAGATGTCACGATATGCTTTATGTGATACACTTCGGTTGATTATGAATTATGTGATGAATTTGCGAATGAATTGGATTGCTTGATATATGTGTATTTGTGCTTGTGGTATGGTTCATTACCTATGGCTATAAACATATTAGCTACTAAGCCGAGTTGCTCACCTCACTTTCCCTCCTCAGGTGCAAAACTAGACGAGCGTGAACCTTGCAAGGCATTGAAAACTCCAAGGCTTTAGATACTTTTGTAATACGTTAGTAACTAGCCATTGTGGATAGCTTTTCAAGCATATCAAACATTGAGCATCTCATGTTTATAGCCATCGGTAATGTGTGTATTGCATAAATGTAATGTGTGTCTTGCAAGGCATCGAAAATGTAATGTGTGTCTTGCATAAATGGGTTGTGCAGGTTAAATGTCAGCATTCAAGCGTTTCTAGAATTTGGAAGCAAATGCTGATCTGGAGCATACTGTGAGTAGACCTAGATGGTCTCATTCATTGTTTGTTTTGTTTTGATTTTAGTATTGATTGACTACTGAATACTCATATGAATGTGTCTTGATTGTTGATTTCGGACAGAAGGTCTAATGATTGTGATGATTGACGAGATATTGAAGTGTTGCTTATATATGAATTAGAAGAACTAAGTGTACTTAACGTGATTGTTAAATGTATTCTAAATGTACATTTGAATGTAAGTGAAAGTGTGATTCTTAACTTAATGTTGAATGTCGAACTAAGGTCCAATGATATGGCAATGAGATTGAATGGGAATAAGCAAATGTGATTGATGTATTCCATTGCATGAATGAATAAAATATAATGGCAGTTGTGACCAGAATAGCCAACGATCAGAGCTTAAAGCTCAACGAGTGAAAATGAGCCTCGAGCTCAAAAGTAATTTAGAGCCCAGGCTCAACATTTAATGAGTCAAGTATCTCCCAAGCGGATAAGGGACAGTTATCAATGAGTCCTATATGGGATAGTTTAGGCACTAGGTCACAACAAAAGTAACAAATAGAAAGCGAGTCTCATGTGCACTGCATATGCATAAAATAAATGGTTAAGTGTATTGAATGTGAAGTTTGAAATGGAATGTGAAATGTGAAATAATGTGAAATGTGAATTATGTGTTATGTGACTGGGTGAGCCATCGAAGATGGTCACTAATTGAGTTCGCAAAACTTACCCAAAATTTGCAAATATTTTTCGAGACTCAAAAGAATACTCCGTTAGGCAAACACGAGTATAATTATTTCATGCAATGGGCGAAAGATGGAGGTCGGGATCAGCGATTTCGGTAAAATAATGTATTCTGAAATTTTTGTATAATGTGTATACAAAGGTTTTTATGGTAGAATGTAAAGACATTTTACTAAAGTGCTTTGTATTTGTAATGGGCCCTAATTGGCTATTGAAATTCTATTGATTGTGTTGTGTTGATTGGAAATGTTTATGAATAAAAGTAGGACCGAATTGGTTATTATTTCCGCATATGTTTGTTGTTGTTCCAAACAAAAAAAAAATTATACCGATTTTTCAAAGATTGAGTGCTATAGCATATCATTCCCGCGGGACACGGACTCAGATATCATCCATCGATGTCGGGTTTGGATCTTGCAGGAGTGGGATGTTACAGAACAACCTTAATTGGCAACTAAGGTACCTCAAGTAAAGGAGACAATGATAGAGTACATAGATGACTTATCTCCACTATAATAAATTCTATAGGAGAGGATCGATAGTAATATTCTCCATATCAAGAACAAAAAAATAAAGATAGATCTGCATGCTGTTGAAGTTAAAAAAGAAGTTGTCTTTATAATGTTAACAGTTGCAATGGACGAAGCAACAATTGCTCAATTGCTTTCAATATATGAGGCTTTATGAGCCATCTTTATAGTCTTCTATGATGCATAAGGAGGATAGCAATGAAAATGATGAGCCTACAATAGACAAAGCTTTTATTTTTCTTTTATTTAAGGCTTGTACAATTTAATATTTTTGTTTTGCTTTTGTATTCTTGAACTACGTATTTCCAATGTAGTTATGGTAATTTAGTTCTATTTTTTTTATTTTAGTTTTTCGTTATTTTCAATTCCATTTGCATTTTAACTTTGTTTATTTATGTTAGTGTGCTTGCAAAATATGAATGACTATAAATGTTAATTACATTGATCATGGATATCAAATGACAAATTGTACTTGGAAACTTTTCTTTTGTCATACAAGACATATTAGAAATTCCTATTTGTTTTTATCCTATTCTATTAACATCATACATTTAATTTCTGAACCCTTGCCATACAACCTCCTTTTAACTCACGTATCAAACCATGTCTTCATCTTCAAGTTATTTGAGAGAAATGCATGCCAGCATGCAGTCATCTATTAGGCTGTAATCAACAAAAAACGGTATGTTTTTCATATTTTCACTTGTAAACTCTTTTTATTCTTGGTTAAAGCTCATATGAAAATAACATATTCTCCATTACTTAGAAACAAAGCACAAATCAAATAAACCAAAGAAATTCAGGAATTAAAACATAACAAAATAGTGTTTACGTATATTAGTCTCCTAAAATAGTCCAACTGAATTCGCGAATGAATGGAAATCAAAGGAGGACATTACTGTTTGGAGTTACACCTCGCTTTCGAAGACCAAGAAGACGAAAGAGGGTTCTTCTGTGTCTCCAAACTAGGCACGACATTGTGTCTAGTAGGTTGCGCATGACAATATGCCTGACACAAGGATATTTCAAGCTACGTAATTAGCTAAATCATCTCCCATTTAGTTAAATCATCTCCCATTTATTTAAATGAATTTGTCTTGATCCTACTCAGAAAATAATTGTTGTTCATTCTTATGTTCTTTCTATAACCAAACTTGCTATTCTCAAAAGAAAAAGAAAAAAGAATGAAAGAAAGAACACATTTGGTAATGGAATTAATATGTTCTATTCTTCAGTTCATTGCCCATAAAAAATTCTTAAAATCTAGTTGCAAATGTCAAATCAACGTATCCTTCTTTAATAATAATTTTACATTTTAGCTATGCTATTTCTTACTTTATTGGAAGTTTTTTTTGTTGTTTTAGGATGAAGCTTAATGATAGTACCAATTAGTTTGATTAGTTCCAACGAGAATCTCTCAATCTTTCTTCTACTTCTCGTACTCGAAATAATCAAAGTTATCTTCCCCATGAATTCACCTTAATCAGTGCACCACTCAGTCCAGAGAGTGTTTTTTTTTTTTTTTGGCTGAATACAAATCATACAAGAATGCGTGTGCTTTTGAAAGTAGCTTTCAATACTCCCATGGACCACTTTTAAGTTCTTGGATATCAGTATGTCAGTCATTCTTCATATCAAATCCATCAAGTTATTGCTAATAATTGACCTATAATTTATCCATTTGATTTATCTCTATTCAAGAGTGTCAAAAAGAAGATTGTAGTTGACCGTAAATCCGTCTCGGGTAGCATTAGTACACACTGGTATATAAACTCCACTCGTCTACCCCAAAAAATCTTCCTCACATTGACACAGTCACCACAGCAGACATTGGTCTCTCAGATCTCCTAATGGCATGCATCCTACTGTCAAGATTGATTTGCGTCCAAACCAAAAGAAGAGCAAGAAACGTTTAAGAACATCTACAAAAGACACAAAGAGAGAATTTCTGGCCTTTCCAAGACAAAAGGCTGGGTAATGGAGGACATGTGCCACTACCAAGGATTTTGGTTCCGTTCAGGTGGCCCAGAAGGAGTGAGGTGGGTGCAAGAACATTTCCAGGCTAGAACCACATATTCTTTTGGTCACCGTTCCAAAATTAGGAACAACATGGCTCAAGGCTTTCATTTTCTCTATAGTTAATCGGTGCAGATATGATGTTTCTAGCCACCCTAACCCCCATGAGTGTGTTCCCTTGTTGGAGCACAAACTTTTCAGGAACGTCTGCCTTCATCACGTATGTTTGCTACGCACATGCCTTACACTCTGTTGCCGAAGTCAATCACAAGTTCAGGCTGTCGAATTGTTAATTTATCTCAGTCACAACCCAAAAATGTGTTTGTATCACTATGGTACTTCATGAACAGGCTTGCAGTGGACTGTCAAACATCAATCTGTTCACTAGATGAAGCTTTTGGCATGTTTTGTGAGGGGCTTCGGGTAGTGGACCGTATTGGGGTCATGTGTTGGAGTACTGCAAAGCAAGCTTGAAGTCAGCTGAAACGATGTTGTTCTTAAAATACAAGGACATCAAGATGAATACCTCAGAAAATGCAAGGCAATCCTTTCTCGTTGAATGAAGAGGAACTTGGGGTGATGCAAGAAATCATTGATTTATGTGGCTTTGAGAACATGAAGAATTGGAGGTGAACAGGGATGGGATTTTCGGTGGTGGTATAAAAAATGATGTCTTTTTCAGGGAAGGAATGGTTGGAGATTGGAAGAATCATTTGACGCCTCAAATGATACAATGTCTTGATCAAATTACAGAACTATAATTTAGCAGTTTTGGTTTGCTTCTATAAGGTGGCACTTTTGTAACATGATCATATGATGTAATGCAACAAAAAATCGCATGAATAATCGTTTTTTTTCAATATTCTATCATTTTACTTTAATTTGCTTTATTTTTTTTTCTTATTTTTAGAATCTCTTTAATAAAGTTTTATGGTAAATTATGTTAAGGAAAGTACATCTATCTTTTCTTTTTTAAACATAAGTCCGACTTAACTTTATTGTTAAATTTCTAATAATAGAATAATTTAATAAAATATTAATTACATTAAAGCCATTTTTGTTCAAAGCTGACGAATGATTCATAACTAGTTCCTCTTTTCTTTCCTAATTTTGTAATGATAAAAGAGTTAAATACAAATATTAAAAGTTAGAATCAATTTAAATAACAAAACCATATAATATAGTTTAGGGACCAAGATTATATTCATATTTTTATGCTAACATTTTGTGATAATATTCATTTTTCTCATCGATAGGCATTGACTTTCCTAAATTCGCTAATTCCAAATTAAAAAACAGAAAGTTGATAATCCACAATGTTTACCCGATAAAATGGATATATAAAGAAATTTACACTGTGTGCATGAAGGCCAAACTCAATATTAAAAATTCCAATTCAACTGCTTGCAAATTACACTTGTAATAGTTATTTCTTCAAGTTTAATATCTTTACATTTGTCTAGCCAATCAAAGATGGCCATAATTGTTAACAATATATAACATGTTTAGGATGTCAAGATGCTTAGAGACCCATCAAAACTACAGAACAGCAATCAAAAACATTGGCTCTTGTAATTTTTACTGTGTGTGTGCACGAAAGAGAGTTTAAAGGAACGCTAGAACTGAAATAATTGGATCAAACAAGTGCTTTCTGGCTGGCAAGAAGAATCTAATGCTAGTAAATTGAGCAGGATATTCTTGACATTGTAATTTGCAGAAACAGGCAACAGATTCAAGGGGATTCAATTACACTATATATCAAAGGAGCTGAAAGATTATTACAAGGCCCTGTCAAGAATGTTTACTTCTACAGCTGTCAAAATCCCCAGCAGCCAAAAAGGAATCCTTCATTCCTTCTAACAATAATTTAGATTCTGTTATGTATAATACTTGTTCTCCTGTTTTTGAGACTATGATTGAAGAATGAAAAAATAACCCAAAAAAAGAATAGCCTTCTAACAAAGCCAAAATTTTCTAATTCTAACTCTTCGATAATGCAATGACTTCTTAAGGATGTCGAACAGCACACCTCAACTTAAGCAATCATGATAATAGGGGTGGCTTTGATTTATGTACCTTTCCCAGAGAGGCTTGTACCTGCCTATGGCCATTTTAAGCCATGGTTTCATGTTCCCATTAAAGTGAATAACTGCAGCACTCTCAATAAGATGGCTGTCTATGTTCACATCAAATCCTAACCCTAACACATGCCATCTACGATCCAGTGGCTCGGTCAGTCCGTAAAATGCCAGGAGAGCAGGAGGCAGTGTTCCCAGCTTCCACAACATCTGATCAGCATTCTGTTCCTGCCAGTAATGATAGCGTGCGGTTACATTTGCTTTCCTCCATGCTACCAAATCAAAAACATTCATACCAAATGCCCATCCACATGCCTGAGGATCAAATTTTGAGCTGATGGTTGGGTTCGAGAAATTGATATACTTGTAGAATCGATGAAATGCTTCAAGACAAGTTTCTACAGCTCCATTTACATTTCCATGCAAGTCCAAAGAAAATAATTGTGTCACATCCTCCTGAACAACAACATCATCATCAAGAAAGATTATCTTCTCCAGACGCGGGTAGATCTCAGGGATGTAAAAGCGAAGATGATTGAGCAGGGACAGGTATTTGGGATTTCGTAGCTTTGGTTCAACTTTCATATCCTGATACTTACCAAAATAGTAAGCCCGGAAATCTTCATCAAGGAGCCGCTTGACAACAGGAGCATATGAGGCATTCAACCAAGATAACTCTTCAACATTCTGCACTTCTATAGTGGCACCTTTGAATTCATTATTAAGAAACCAAGCCTGCATTGCTCCAAAACTGATCCCATTGGTGACTATGTGGAATACAATATGCTTTGGATGGTCAGCATTGGAAATGGTGGAATTGATAACCACAGAGGTAGCCAGAACATTGTCTGAGAATATGCAGAAGTGGTAGAGATTGTTGTCGCCAAGACGGGGAGAGTTTCTTATCTCCTCTGCAAGGTCTTGAAAATACACCTTCTTAATCCAATCGCTTGTGAGTTTCACTTTCATGCAATGGAGGCTTTCGGGTACAGCTTCAGCAACCACTTGTCCAAAAAGATCACTCTGAGCTGTTGCTGCATTTGCACGCTCTTCAAGGGCTTGAATATGAGATTTCATCATCATTATTGTAGTTGCAACATCATAATGAGCATCTTGTGCCTTGAAAATTAGATAGGACAGACTACTGATTATCGGCACTGCTTCTTCTACTATTAAGGGCTCCCCTCTCATGGCAGCTTTTGAAAGCAAAAGTTGACAACTTCTGATCTTTTTGCTCAGCTCCCAAGCAAGGTGCAGGTTATTCCGCTCCTTTGCTATAACTACATAGGCCTTAGCAAGTACCATTTGCTCTGCCAACTGCCTTGAAAAGGAGCTAACGGTCGCTATTTCTTTACTGGTATTAAAATTGTCACGGTTAACTGACTCGATTCTTGAATTTGTTTCCTGGAAGAAATAAGTCAGCATTCAGTTGCCTCTTTACACTATACATAAGCCAATACCTACATGCTACAGATTTCAACAAGGAATTGTTATTGAGGGTATGCAAGAATTCCAAAGATCAAAAAGCATTGCAAAACAAACAAATGACTTCTTTCTAAAGATATTTGACCAACTACGGTGAAAACAACAAATGAATTCAGCAGGTAAGGAAAAAAATCATTCCATAAAGATCATGTGGGAATCTTAACTACAGTGTTTAAACTGCAAATAGCAGTGTTAACCATGGATAAGTATTCGGTAGGCTCTTGATTTTAGATAATTTACCATCTGAAATACCTCTTTATGTAAATAATCTACTGTTAAATTGTCAGATTCTTTAAAGGTTGGTGTTGATCATATTTAGAGTATTCATACACGAAATAGGATGCCATAAGGACCACCGGTGATGAGTTTTAAAATAATGACTTCAGGAATGGCTAGCTAATCCTGAAACATGTTGTCAGATAAGGTCTACAATAAGAAATGTACAATTTCATGCACAAAGAGCATAAAAGCAGTTTACATAAAATTTCCAAAACACAATACCTACAAGCCCCGACCTTCCTACTTGAGGGGGAAAAAAAAAGCATTTTACAGTGGGCTACAGAGAGCATCTCCCACCGTCTACTGTTCAAAAAAAGTGGAAGCCAAAACTAGACTGGACCTCACTCTTTTAACCATGATGAGTATCAGAGCAGAAGACATTAATAGCTTCAAGACGAAATGTTGACATCTTCCAATAAAATAGACATCACCAGGGTAAAATTCCATCTGTCATCAACCTAATTTTTACAAAATTACACTCCAGAAGGTCATGTGATTCATCGGATCATAAAGCTGCAAATATATATGTAGCTTTTACGTGAAGTAATGGCTATTATGGTTGCAATTATGATAAAGTTGCTTGACCGGACTAGCTAATTATCATGCAAAGCATCTCTGGTGGTTTTAAAGGGGAAGTTATTATAGCCATTCAAAGAAGATACGACCACTGCTTTTTGAGAAATATAAATTTCAGGATGGAAGTATAAACTATGGAAACAGTTTGGTCTGTATGGAGAAGACCAAATTCATTCTGAAACATAAGTAACTTCCATGCAAGCTATCAGATGGAAAAAGTTTTTGGGGGATCAATCTTCCAGACAAGAGAGATCAATCTGAGATCCCGCAGATGTTAAATCACTGTCCTCTTTTAGCAATGACTAAAAACACTAGATTATCCTTGAGCACTGCAATGTAATGTCTTTTTTTTTTTTTTCAACCTGTTTCTCCCTCAATCGATTGAATCCATTCCATAAACATAGATCTGCATAGAAAGTGCACCCTCACATCTAAAGTTTTAGATTCTAGATAAACTATGCTTCAATTCCTACTGACTAATATTAGCATGCCTCATGGCTTTTGCACAATCACCAAAGACCCCAACTATGAAATATCCTTCACTTATACAACTTAAACCATCCATACACTAAACTACGCTCATTCAAAATGAAGTTATTCAAACAAGAACCACAATGGAAGATTACATGGCAAGTGATTGTAACCAACCCTTACGCAGCACAAGTTACTCTAAAGTTCTTAGCATTAAATACTAGCCACTTGCTGATCGATAGGATGAACATAATAGCCAGGGTTTGGTACCTAAATATTGCAGTACCAAGATCCGAAATAAATAGGGAATTATAGAACATGTCTATCTTGTCAGCTTTTGTGTGCCCAATTGTAGCTCCAGGCCATCTTAACTCACTTATTGAGGCCATCTGAGTTTCTATCATGCTGAAAAGGAATCTTCTCTGTCTCTCCGTCTCTCCAAAAAACATAAAATAATGATGTTGAGAAGCATATAAATATCCTCACCAACATCAAACTTCTAGGAAGCAACTTTGCGGCACTCAGACAAGCTTGAGGAAGGTAAAGAGACAAAGCAAAGGACATTTTGCCTCTCAAACTTAAGTCTGTGAATCAACACGAATGGGCGCCAAGTGTTTTTTCTCATATATGGGAAGGAAAGCTACAACTTGAAGAAATTTCCTTAAACCAATTTATTCAGCTCAATTGTTAAATATGTAAATGATATTCTAAGACGTAAACTCAACAAACGTACGAGATGCAGTTTTTAAAGGCACTAAGTGCTGAAGTACGTAAACAGCAATATGTTAAGAATCCCATATATCAAATATATCTCCTAAATAACAAGATCAAAAGGGTATCTGAAAAACATTAAGGTTATTTAAACTAAGCAGTAAAGAGCATACAAATCAACAATCCAACAAGAATAGATCAAAACAGAGGCAGGGGATAATAGCTTTACCACTGGAAACTGCTGGACGTGATCATCATGATGATTGTGGTGAAACACAAACAACACCAACCCAGCAACTAAGAACATCCCAAGTAACGCCCAGATCCATTGTGAAAACCTCCTCCTCACCGGGCGCCGGAACTCGGTCGCCCGCCTCCCCATCTTCTCTCGATCCCTTTCTGCACAATTCACCACCAAAACTTTGAGATTCCAAATCGACCCATCTGCTCTTTATAGTCAAGTCCAAAAACCAATCAAACACAAAACTAAGCTTGTAGCTTGAACGAGAATGAGCGAAGCAGTGACCACCAGCTGACACTAGAAGTAGGTTCCTTGGTAAACCGAAGACTAAAAGCCGCGACTCCTTGTAATCAACAGCCAATAAAAGAAGCTTAAATGAATGGTAGAGTTCCTGTAAGGGAATACAGGGGAGAAGTGACTTCTTAGTTATATAGTTATGGAGATTGAAGCTTTAGGAGACGTCGAGAGCAAATGACAACGACAATATCTACATTTGCTAGTTGGGTCCTATGTTCATTCAGTACGGTGGGCCATGTAATTGTAAATCAAGATTTACCCGTCCAATGGGCATAGCAACTTCCAGGTAAAATAAACTTAGGCCTTCAATTAGATTAAATCATCATAAAAAATGTATATTAGATTTTGGATATTTTTAAATGATTTTTATAACCTTTGTTCAAAAACATGCTAGAAGCCTGATTTTTAGTTCTTGTTTACTCTCACGTCATTGCTTTTTATATATATATATATATATATAAAGAAGGAGACAAACAAGACAAATTACATGTTAGGCTGCGGGGGACTGACCCCCGATTCATCTTCTGCTAGGAGAGGTAGGCACCCTCTTGGAGGGTGATCAAAAATAGTGACCCCAAGGGAAAATTGACTTGCAAATTTTGCAAGCCAGTTCGCGCTCTTATTACCCTCGCAATAAATATGTCTGATAAGGACAACCCAGTTACGGGAAAGCAGCTCATGAAGGCCCAATATAAATGGGTTGGAAGATGTAGCCCTCGATTGTGGGGAAGAGAGCAGATCCGTCACTGTGCTCGAATCCACCTCCAACACGAGATGGCGGTAGCCCAAGGCCCAAGCGAGCTGAAGACCAGAAAAAACCTCCCAAAATTCTGCACTCAACGGGGAGCACCTTCTAATGTTTTGGACGAAGCCGCTTCGCCAAGTGTCGGTTCTGTCTCGCAGTAACCCACCTGCGGTAGCAGAGTTTGTATAGCCTATGAAGCACCATCTGTATTGAGCTTTACACAGCCAGGTGGTAGGGGGTGCCAGCTTAGATGTAGATTTTGGCGGCGAGCAGGGGTCAGTTGAGTCCGATACTGCCAGCTGTCAGCTAAGTGTATGTGATGTACATAATCCAAGATGGCCTGCACCGGAGAGTTCGGCCAAGAAAAAGAGTCGTCGAAGATGGCCCGATTACGCCAAGACCAGAGGAACCAGCATGCTACGCCAAAGATGGTAGCCCACTCAAAACTCTGAAGCGTCCTGGCCGAGGGGAGATTCCTGGTGAGCCAGGCCTTGTGGTCAAGGGAAAAGAAATCGGGGGAAATAAACTCAGGAGGAAAGTGCATCCAGAGGGATCGGGCGTGAGGGCAATCCCAAACAACATGGAGGGAGGATTCCTCGAGGTGGCAGTAGGAGCAAGTAGGATCCGTTGCGAATCCTCGTTGAACTCGTCGTTGATTGGTGAGAAGTCGATCGTGCAAAAGGAGCCATAGGAATGCGCGGATCCGCTGAGGGCCGTGCCACTTCCAGATAGAGGTCCATGTAGTGGTATTCAAAGGGGGGTCATGCTGCAAGATCATGGAATAAGTAGAAGAGGTTGTAAAGTGGTCGTCTGTCAAACATCTGGCTTGAACGAAATAATCGAAGGTATGCGGCAAAGTTGGAAGGCAAATATCAAGTTGCGGATAAGATCAATATGACCCGAGCTCACATATATGGTATAAACGCACAACACCTTCTTGCTACTGATATGAGAAGCAAGTGTAATCATTTAAAATTTTGGCCAAAAGGGCTGATTCGCTTCTAACGTTTTCATGATTGTACAAAATAGTTGTTAATGTTTCAAAGTGTTCAAATTGAATCTTAAAGTTTATTAGATATTCAAATAAGACCACAAGGCTTGAAAATTGTTCAAATTGGGCTCATAACATCATAATGGCACCATCAGTATCTGCCTACGTGGCCTATTAAATGTTAACATAATTTTTTACCGCTGAATGTAGGACTCATTATTGTTGACGGGGGCATGGTGGTGGTCCCACATCAGGTCTAAAAATGTTGCGTCTCTTCTTTTCTCAAACGCAATGTTTTTGGACAGAGACGCTGCGTCTTTCACAAGAGATATGCAGCCTTCCTCTTTCCAAATGCACTGTTTGTCCTCTTCCTCTTCCCAAATCCCTAATGTCTCTTACTCACAGACATCACCTGTTACAGCCCAAGCAACACTAGCAGCCCAAAGGAAGAATCAAAGCCCAGAGGCAAGGCTAAAGAGCTGTCGTATTCACGTGAAACCAACAAAACTAAACGATTACATATTGTAATGAGCTGGAATATTATAAGAATACAGACACAAATGGTTATAAGCCAACAGATTCTGTTGTAACGGTCTTAACTATTTAATGAAAGGGACCTCATGAGGAGGGCATACAAAAATTTCAAGAAAATTTCTCTCTTTCTATTTCTCCCCTACCAATTCTAAGTTCTCGGTAACCGATAACCCATCATTTGGTGCTTTCATTGAGAGAAAAATCATGACAGAAGGAATAACAACGAGGTATAAGGCATTGGAGGAATCAATCAACACATTAGCCAAGGAATTTCACGAGGTGCAAACCACAATGAAACAGCATTCTACCACCATGTTGCAACACTCAGAGGAGATTGCCAAGACTAGCTCTGCAAATGAAATGATTCAAAAGACATTAGAATCCATGTGTCAATCCCTTGCAAGGCTGGAAAAACAACCAACCCCAATAACCTATTCTCCCCAACCACCATTATTGCCTACACCTACCACGAGCTTATCAGGCAGCTCTAGTGCAGTTCATGCTTCACCGTGGGAACCACAGGAGCAGATCAAAGCAACTGCGCGACACCCGAAGTTGGAGATTCCAGTGTTTACTGGAGAAGACGTAGCTGGGTGGATTTTTCAGATTCAACGTTTCTTTGATTATCACCGCACCTCTGAAGAACAGAAGCTGTCTATTGCATCCTTTTACATGACTAGCCCTGCACTCCAATGGTATCAGTGGGTAATGGCATCACAACAAATTCCAAACTGGAATGAGTTGGTTTGGCATCTAGAAATAAGGTTTGGTCCTTCTCCTTTTATTAATCACGAAGCTCGATTATTCAAGCTATTTCAAACTACTACCGTGAATGCATATATGCAAGAATTTGCTGCTCTGTCCAATAGAATAATGAGACTGACTCCTAAAAATTTATTGAACTGTTTTGTTTCGGGGTTGAAGGAAGAAATTAAAAATAAGCTATACCTTTTAAAACCTCAAACTATGGCTGAAGCCATTGGCATGGAAAGGGTGGTTGAAGATAAGCTGGGAGCATCAAAGCCTATGAAGCATTTTAGCCCTCGTCAGGGGACAACTCAACCTAACAAACACAACTTCCAGAGACCCTACCCGGTAATATCAACCCCGCTACCACCTAAAACGCCTATCAAACGATTGACTACGGCAGAAATGGAAGCAAGAAGAGCTAAGGGATTATGCTTTAATTGTGATGAGAAATTCTCACCTGGGCATTCCTGCAGGAGAACATTCCATTGTCTTATAGCTGATGAAAGTGAGAACAATACAGAAACCCCTACGGACAGTGATGACTGCACAGCGGAGGAAGAAATCCCAGTCAATAACATACCTACTATATCCTTACATGCATTAGAAGGACATTTCATTCCATCAACCTTGTGACTCAACGGTAAGGTATTGGGGCAACCCGTGTTGATATTGATCGATGGGGGATCAACTCACAATTTTATGCAAGAACGGGTGGCTCACTTCCTGAAATTACCAATACAACAGTCAAGACACATGAATGTAACTGTAGGGAATGGCGAAAGCTTGAAATGTACAGGCTTAAGTGTGCAAACCCCAATCCAAGTAGACAACCACCATTTTATAATAGACCTTTACTTACTCCCAATTTATGGTGCAGATATTGTTTTAGGGGCTCAGTGGTTAGCCACGGTGGGGCCAGTGCTATTTGACTACAAGAATTTATAGATGAAGTTAGAAAAGGAGGGTCAGCAGATTACCTTGCAAGGCATCCAACAAGCATCTATGTCATCTATGACTCTTAGCCAACTTACTCGCAATCAAAAAACTGACTCCATTTCTTCTTATTATCACTTGCTCATAAGTCCTGTAGGTGCGGAAACAAAGGTGAAAATTGGAGATGGAGCATCGCAAGAATTAAAGGAGAAATTGCAAACACTATTCCAGAACCACTCAACGGTCTTCGAAGTACCCAAGGGCTTACCACCATTTTGGAAGGTGGAGCATAAGATTCCCCTGAAGCCAGGAACCATACCGGTCAATGTGAGGCCATACCGATATACACATGTGCAGAAGACCGAAATCGAAAGATTAGTTCATGAGATGCTAAAAGAAGGAGTAATACAACCAAGCAATAGCCCTTATTCATCGCCGGTAATTTTAGTAAAAAAAAAAGACGGTACCTGGAGGTTCTACGTAGATTACCGTGCTCTAAACGTCGTAACTGTGAAAGATCGCTACCCGATCCCAACAACAGAACAGCTTTTTGATGAGCTCGGTGGGGCAACCATTTTTTCTAAGCTTGATCTTCGAGCTGGCTATCATCAGTTGCGGATACACCCAGATGACATCCACAAAAGATCGTTCAAAATGCACAACGGGCACTATAAATTTGTTGTGCTGCCATTTGGCCTGACAAATGCACCCTCGGCTTTCCAATCCGAGATGAACGATTTATTCCGGGCAGTCCTGAGGAAGTATGTCCTTGTCTTCTTCAATGACATCTTAGTCTACAGCCCTACGGAAGCACTCCATTTGCAGCACCTTGATCACGTTCTTCAGCTGCTGAAAGAAAAACAATTTTATGTGAAACAGAAAAAATGTGAGTTTGTTTGCACCTCCATGATTTACTTAGGGCATGTGATATCGCCAAAGGGGCTTTCTGGGATGAGGATAAAATAGCAGCAATTAAAGATTGGCCTACCCCGACCAGTGTTAGAAAACTGAGAGGATTCCTGGGAATTGCAGGATATTACCAAAAATTTGTAAAAAATTATGCCGTGCTTGCAGAGCCATTAACGAGGTTGCTACGAAAGGAGGCGTTTGTGTGGATTAAAGCAGCTACTCAAGCTTTTTACCAATTAAAGGAAGCTTTAATGACTACACCCATCTTGGCTCTACCAGATTTCCACCAACTCTTTACTGTACAAACAGATGCCTCGGGAACAGGGATCGGCGCCGTGTTAACTCAAGGAGGACGACCAATTTCCTTCTACAGTAAGCAGCTTCCTCCATGAATGTTATCGGCGTCCACATATGCGCGGGAAATGTATGCCATCACAATGACTGTCAAACGTTGGAGACAATACCTCCTGGGCATCCGTTTTAAAATTGAGACAGATCATCAGCCCTTGCGAGCCTTGATGACACAGGTAATCCAGACGCCAGAACAACAACAGTGGCTCACAAAGTTGTTAGGGTATGACTTTGAGATCATTTACAAACCTGGAAAGGAGAATGGGCCAGCCGTCGCATTGTCCCGAGTTCACGGGGAGCTAATGGCGATGCAAATTTTGAAACCCATTAGTGGGTTCCTGGCCACCTTACGGCAATTCATTACAACACACCCACCAATGATGACTCTGTTCAAAACAATCCAGGATACCCCCGGCGAAAAGGCAGACTACAGAATCCAAGATGGGATCATATTATTTAAAGGGCGGATTTTTATTCCTCCGGAATCAGGCTTACAGGAGATTTTGTTTCAAGAATACCATGACTCCGTCGTCGGGGGACATGCGGGAATGAAGCGAACAATGGCCCGGATCTCTTCATCTTTTTATTGGCCACGGTTGAGGCAAGATGTGGAGGCTTATGTTCAACAGTGTTCGGTCTGTCAACAGGTGAAGAGTTACAATTGAGCATCTCCTGGGTTGTTATAACCTTTACAGATTCCCCAACAGATCTGGGAATCCATCTCTATGGATTTTATCACTCACTTACTGGCTGTCCAGGGGCGAACCATTATTTTCGTCGTCGTGGATAGGCTATCAAAGTATGCCCATTTCCTTGCCCTTCCCACTAAATTCACTACTGTTTCACTTGCAGAAATATTTATGAAGGAAATTGGTCGCCTCCATGGATTCCCGAAGGATATTGTCTCTGACAGGGACCCGGTGTACATGAGTTCCTTCCAGAGAGAACTCTTCAAACTCCAAGAGACTCATCTTTCTACTAGCTCGACGTACCACCCACAGTCCGATGGGCAGACGGAGGTGATGAATCGTTGTCTACAGGACTACTTGCGTTGTTATGTGTCCGACAACCCGAAGACTTGGTTGAGATTTCTTCATTGGGAAGAATATCACTATAACACATCGGTGCATTCCGCCATTAAAATGACCCCATTCGAAGCAGTCTACGGACGAACACCCCCAAAACTTCCTCAATATCTTACTGGCAGCTCCAAACTCGACGCCATTGACACCTTGCTCTCTGATCGTTCAAGGGTCCTCTCCCAGCTCAAAGACAATTTGGCCAGGGCTCAGCACCGCATGAAGCAACAAGAGGACAAGCATCGAACAGACAAATCCTTGGAAACTGGCGCATGGGTATTCGTGAAGCTCCATCCCTACCGTCAACGTTCTGTCATGGGCACGAGATTTCACAAGCTATCCAAACTATTTTATGGCCCTTATAAAGTTATTGAGAAAATTGGGTCCGTAGCTTATCGACTCTAGCTCCCACCGACTGCCCGCATTCATAATGTGTTCCACGTGTGCCTACTTAAGGAGTGTCGAGGAGACCCACACCAACAACTGCCCTTACCAGATGAATTTTGTGACGGATACCCGTTAATTGTCCCTCAAACCATTCTGGGTTATCGTCGTATTTATAAAGGAACTCAGTTGTCAACCCAAGCCCTTATCCAATGGACAGGCCAAGCACCAACCGAAGCCACATGGGAGGATGTGGAGGAACTCGAAGGGAGTACCCTGATTTTATCCTTGAGGACAAGGAATATTTGGAGGATGGGAGTAATGTTACAGCCCAAGCAACACTAGCAGCCCAAAGGAAGAACCAAAGCCCAGAGGCAAGGCTGAAGAGCTCTCGTATTCACGTGAAACCAACAAAACTAAACGATTACATATTGTAATTAGCTGGAATATTGTAAGAATACAGACACAAATGGTTATAGGCCAACAGATTCTGTTGTAACGGTCTTAACTATTTAATGAAAGGGACCTCATGAGGAGGGCATACAAAAATTTCAAGAAAACTTCTCTCTTTCTATTTCTCCCCTACCAATTCTAGGTTCTCGGTAACCGATAACCCATCATCACAACACTTCAATCTTCACGCTCTTCTCGCATCTTCCTACTACACAATCCCATTTTCCTCCTCTCTAATCCCTAATCTCCCATTTTCTTCTGACTCAATCCCTCATCTCGCACGTCTTCTGTCTTTTTCACCGTGTGTTCTTCCTCAAACGACATTTCATCATGGTAGGTCATTATTGTCTGTCTTTTATGTTTTTTGTGGCCTCCTAAATATGTTTGTTTGTGTTCATTATTGTCTGCCTCATGAAGGATTTTTTGCTTTTTTTAATATTGTATGTTGTCTAGTCTATCTCCACTTATTGTTGATGAATACACCAACCATTTTTCACTATTTGCCTTTTATGTTTTACTTTTTGTTATTCCTATTATTCGTTGAAGTTGTACCCAACATTAACTGCTATTATGAGCATCATCATCAATTATTGTTCTTTGTTTATTTTCCCTGCATTGTCTTATATTTGGGTTTGTCCAATGATAAATGCTTGCTCACATGGGCAACTAAAGGATTCATTTAGTGCAAGAGAGTGAGGAAAAAGCTCATTCCATTGTGGGTCACAATAGAACTTTTTATCGTGCATGATGACTGGTCGAACTTGTTCATATGATATGTTTGCTAAGATGAAATGACATTGTCTAGAAGCAGTTTTCATTTATGTTACAATCCTTACTGTCATATTTTTTGCACTTAATAATTACAAAGAGGACTGCAAATGTGACCTTCTTATCTTTGAGAGTTAACTTCTTCTTGTGCAGTATATGCAATATCTTACTCTGTTGCTTTACTTACATATGTAACTCGAAACCTTAGTTATTTGCTACTATCTTGTTTTATGTGTTTTTATTAGTGTTTTTTTATTATTGTTTTACCAGTACCGTATCACCCTAGTAGAATTTCAGGACATTCAAAAGAAAAGAATGTCTTCTATGCTTAAAAATTTCACAAGCATTAAAAAGTAGTAAATTGAAATTGTAGTATTTAAATAACTTTGGTATTTAAACAATTTTGAATCAATTGTTGGTTAGTAGACATTGAATCTATTGTCATGGATTGAGTCTTAAAAGATAGTAGTGTGAGTGACTACCCCTTCATAGCACATACATACTATACTTGAATGCTCCTTTGTAACATGTACAAACAATCTTGCAATCTAGTATAGTCAATCATCCACTATGCTTAGTTCCCGAAATGCAAATTACCTAGGTTATAATTCACCTTTACAATTAAGTTCATTTATAAGGGAACTAATAGACCATAGATTATTAGGAAGCTACTCTCCAAATATTTTGTGCAGTGTTGAATAGTAGATAGTCTTAAATTATCTATAGTTGCATACAGTTGACTAACCATGAAATATCTAAAAATGGTTGCTGGTGACAAGTGTATAGTGCTCTTTTAGTACACTATCTAACACCTTTACTAACAAGAACAGAAAGGAGCCATCTATGGGTCTAGCAAATTTTAATGAATTTGGAGAAATCAATTGATTCTTTTTAGTCCTAACACATTGTTTGAATATATATGACATATATGAATGTTTTGGGTATGAATGATTTGTGTATGGAGTTATTTGAGATTGTTGACATATTGTTTTCACCTTTGATTAGAACATGCACAAATCTCTCATGTTTTCATCTATGTTCCTAATACATTGTTTGAATAGATATGGCATAAATGAATGATTTATGTATGAATGATTTGTGTATAGAGTTATTTGAGATTGTTGATATATTGTTTCGACCTTTGATTAGAAGAAGTAAGAGTACTCATATAAACTTGCAGCAACCATCCAAAGATGTGGACGCGATGTCTTCAACTAACACTACATTAAATTCAAATAATGATAATGATGTTTGTTATTGTGGATTAAGAGCTCCGTTAAGAACCTTATGGAGTTAAAAATACCCATGAAGAAGATTTTATAGAGGCCCTAAATATCGTGTAAACTTAATTTTTCTTGATAACTTAAAATTGTTCATATATATGTTGAATGTTTTTGCCTAATAATTTTTAATGATCTTTTAGGCTAGAAAATGTGAAATTTTTAAGTGGTATGACAAATTTACCGACAGAGCTATTGAAGTAATTCATAACCTGAAGAAAGAAGTAGATCGTTTGAAGCAGGAGGCTGAACGAAGCATAATTGAATCACATTTGACGTCCAAATTTGAGGTGCAAATAAAGCTAATGAAAGAAGACATTATTTTATTGAAAAAAGAGAAAAATGAGGTGAGATTTGTTGTACTGATTATTATAATTTTTGTACTTATGGTGAGTTTAAAAATATGGTTTGTTTTGGACAAGAAAAATGTAAAATGTACTATTTATTTTAAAACTTGAGTTATGAGAATGAAAACTCCTCTTTTGAACATTATATATTGCACTATGTTTTTTGTTTTTTGTTTTATTATTCATGAAGTTGCTGTAATATGAACTTATCATAAACAATTAAATACAAAAATTATATCAGAATAAACAATTGGAGCAATATGTCCAATTGTGATTAGATATAAAAGTGATAATATTAGTAAAGTGATTACATCACAATTCATTTCTATACAAAAGTTATACTATCTATCCATCCATATATATAGACAACATCAATTTAAAGTCTGCAAATCAACCACATTTGTTTCCCTCATTTGCACTTGATTGAGAAGGTTGTTTATGTACTTGTTAATTTCTTAATGATCTCTACCTTATTGCTTCAGTTTGTAACCATTGAGAAGTTACGTTAGGTTGTCCTTTGAACCTCAGACCTCTTAGTTCAAAAGATAGTTTGAATGAATGTGGATCAACTTCTCTAAACTTCCATTTACGACTATGCGAAGAGCTACCAACCTACAAATAAACAGGTCATTAATAGTATTCAATCTTGAAAGAAATCAATAATGTTTGAAGAGATAAATATACTCACAATATTGCTTTGTTGACTTGCTACAACAACCTGTTTAGGTTGTGAGGAGACATCAAGAATTACCTAGTAAATATGAAAAAAGTAATGTCAGAATATATATAAAGAATTTGTCATACTTATGGAGATTACTAAGCGGGTTAAGTTGATGAATGATTGTACATTTTCTTACATTGTGACCAGAATTGCCACATTTTTCACATTTTTGTACTCACCCTTTCTACTTGATTTATTTGGAATTCTCAACTTAGTAGGCTCATTTACTCCTCTCCTTTCAACTGTTTTAGGTCTTCCAGGCTTGGCTCTTTTCGTTGGGGGTTTACTACATCTTTTTCATCAACTGTAGGCCAGAAAATAGGTCCTCTAATAAGTTGTACTACATGCTCATACATTGCTATAAATTTAGACTTCTTGTAGCACTCATCCACATATGCCTCTAGCCATTGTTTCTAATGGTGAATAACAATTACGACATGCTTGCAAAGATATCCATAAAGCTCCCATACCTGACAACTGTATGATTGGTTTCTACCAATCCTCACAATATGCTTTGCATCACCTTTGCTAATTTCGTACGCTCCATCACCATTCCAGACCATTCTCCACCGCATTGCAACTTTTTTTATTCATTTCTGATTACTTGACAACCCTAGGTGCAACTTCTGATTTCCAACTATATGCAAATTGTCTCCTCTCTGCTTGTCTCTTAATCACCATAATTCTGATTGTTTCTAGCATGCTTATAATTGGTCTATCTCTAGCTGGCAATATTCATCCATTGAACGTTTCACTTATGTTGTTATCGATAATTGGATATTTGGATTCAAATGTCTGTTAACATTGTGCCTATCTCTCCTTCAGATATTCGAGCAAAGATGATGCACATTCAGGTGTGATTTTGTCTGACCTTTTCAGCTGCTCGTTAAAATCTTCCAAATATGTTGACAAACACAATTCCAAAATTACTTTCGCAAGTCTTTTCCTTTGAACTTCATATGCCAATTATGGTATATGTGAGGTGCATACATACGACCTGTGGCATATGGGATGGTGTCTCATACTGCTATAATCAATCCCTATAATAATGGAATAGATAAAGTTAATATATAGTTGATATAATATAATATGTTCATTAATCAATTAAAAAACAAATGCCTTCTGCATATTTGATATTATTGTTAGTCTTTCACCACTACCCAACTTCAAGTCTGAAGCCAACAAACTTATAAACTAGGTCCACGAGTTAGTGTTCTCTACCTCGACAACTGCCCATGCTAACGGATACATACCTCCATCCATCCCTCCTAGCTGCACTCAACAGTTGACCTTGGAATTTAATCTTCAAAAAACAACCATCAATACCAAAGATGGGCCTCAAATGCCTCCATCCTCTTTTCATCGCATCAAAGCATATGAATAATATTTTGAACTTAAAAAAAGAGATAAAGATGCATAAATTAATGAATAAACTTCCTAGACGACTACATGTTTTAATTATCATTGTCAATAACATGTAAAACTTAATAATTGCATATCTGTAACAAATTAGTTTCTTGATTTCTAGCCAACTTTAACTCAATTATTGATCCATGGTTACTATTCCTCAACTTATGAGCGTATCCTTGTAGTTTCGCATACTCATTCAGATAATCACTCGTCCTTTCTTTTCTTAATCTCCTCTTGGCAGTTCTATACATACTTGAGTTGGCAGATATATTGAGCTTTTCTCGAAATTTTTTGACATCTTTTCTATCGAGATACTAGGCTTCTTAAGTTTTCTGTTCCTAAAATGTCTCATTAGGAACTTAATGGAAACTAATTTTGGTTTGTTGATCGTAAAACACTTATGCTCATCATTGTATGTCACCACTTTAAAGCACCCATCATTCTTGTGACAAACAACATACAACTACCATAGGATCTCTGAATACATCTCACTCTCATTCTATGTCTTTCACTTTTCTTAAACTTTACATTGTAGCCTATCCACATTGCATAATTCACAATAGTCTCTCTAAAATCTTTTGCAAAGTCAAAATCCATTCCCAATCTCCAATTTGGCTCAATATCAGATGGATTGTGCCTTATAATACTACTTGGTCTTCGTAACGCCTCACCAAACTCTTCTCTGCTAGGATATTGATCACTACCAATAAAACTACCAAAATCTATCGATTCAATTTCAATTGGTTCGTGGTCATCAAGAATTTCAACATGTTTGAAACCATCTTCATCCTCCTCCTCCTCCTCCTCATCCAATTGTTCATCAACTCCTAAACTAACAGCTTCAGTATTAGCACCTTTTGTGGCTCCACTACTTTTGTCCTGACCCCGCTGTGGCTCCACTGCTTTCCTCCTCACCCTTTATGGCTCCAAAACTTTCCTCGTCACCTTCCCCATCTCCATCCTCTCCTCCCAATGTAAGCAATACCTCAATCACAAATGATGGGATATTGACAATGTGAGTTACATATACATCAATCCTTTCGTAAATTTTCATCAGATTGATAAGTCATAGACAAATTTCATTTGAATTAATCAACTTCAAAGACTTACTAAACTCAAAACTGGGTTCTTTGTAATAGGCCTTATTGATTTGAAGATATCCTAACTCCTTACGCATCTCACATATTTGCTTATAGCTAACAAAATCCAAGTCTACTATATAAAAAATGCTTGATTCCCCATCAATATATTTCAACTTTGGCTCTTCAACAAACTTTCTACCATAGAAAAACTTTATGCCTCCATGTTCAACAGTCATATACCTGACAAATTTATACAGTCAAGTGTATCATTAAAAAGCATACATTGAAAGATATTATCAACAATATAATGGATACTTCACCAAAAAACATACATTTAAATATTCCAATGCATGTTCCTAAGATTGGTTACAAATAGCACTACAATCCTCTACCCTTAGTAAGGTGATTATGCTATTATTCCTTCATGCCTAAAGCACTTTATGGAAATGGGAAGTCACCTAACTTAGAGATGAAAGTTTCAGGTTGAGAAGCCAAAGAGGGAATGGAAGTTTCAAGTTGATTATTTTTCCTTTCTAAAAATGAAAAGGGTGTCAGATTAGGTGATAGGTGAGAACCTTATTTTGTTAACTAAGGGCCAAATAGCTATTAAGGTGTGGTAAGGTATTTTAGTCTAACATTTGTTGAGTAAGCAGGGTAGTTATCGGAAAGATGTGAATGAGAGGTCTCTTAACTAGCAAAGTTTAGGTTTCACACTAATCACTTATAGTATTATTATTATTAGTTCTTATTAGAAAGATGTGATTTTTAACTATGTTTTTATGAACAAAAAAGTGAAATATCTAATGAAGAAACAAGGTGGGGTAGTTAGACAAGGAGGAGGAGGAATGTGTACCTGAAAGTTAGACTCTATGTTAAACTTAAAACAGAACTAAAGATTGTGGCAAAAGACAAGTTTGATTATAAGGGAAGATTGTCATTTGAGATCCATAATGTTTAATCAAGTGTGTAACCAAAGTGTATTGAAGCTACAATTTGTAGTCAATGTTCACTTTCTGGTTACTTAATCATATTGCAAAAATATTAGATCAACCATACCTCTTTAATTTTTATGATATCCCTTTTTTGCAGTCTAGTAAATTAACACTACCATTAATTACTATCACCAAATAATATGTTGTACGAACTTTTTATTAAGAGACAATAAACTACTTGTGAATATTTTTCAACACACTTCAATACTAGAGATGTAAGATCTAAACTCATTTCCAAGGATTCCTAGTGCATATGTCCCATATTATATGTAACATCCAGTTACTGATGTGATGTGCATATCGGTAATTTGGATGGATTGAGCAATGAGTGCATTCATAATTGAACTGCATGTGTATAGTTTGCCTCTGCATCAGTGATAAATGAGTTAATTGCACATGCATACATAGTGACATGCATTCATGATTGT
>JANTNU010000006.1:27870699-27883124 GCA_024752395.1 Erythroxylum havanense
AAATTTGCAATTATTTTTCAGGACTCAGAAGAATACCCCGTTAGGCAACGGGCGTATAATGCTAGAAGAAGTCGGGACCAGTTCGTGTCTGCATTAGTGTCTAATAGAATTTTTATTTTTCTGAATTTTTGTATTAATGATTAGGTCAATTTGTAAAGTCAACAAGTGGAAATAAATTGTATTTATGAAAAGGCCCTCTGTGGCCATTGTAATTACCGATGATTATTTACATTAATTGTTTTTCGCATAATATATATTGTATGTGTATGTTTATGTTTCAAAAAAAATTATACTGAGTTTTGACTGAGTGATGTAACACGCCATCCTCGTAGGGCACGGATTCGGATATCACCATTGATGTCGGGTTCGGGTCATACGGGAGTGGGGTATTACAATATATATGGAATTTCGGACTCGCTGGCACCCTTGTGAAGGCGAGCACTCGCAAGAGCGAGCGCCTCGCCTTGTGAGGGCCTCGCCACCGCGAACAGCTTGCGACCGCGACCGCGAGGCGACGCCGTTTGTGCGTTTTTGATTTTCTTTCATTTTCTGATTTTTCCTTTTTCCAAATTAAATCTCATCCCACTCTTTTGCTCGTAATTTCTTCGTTTGACCTCTGATTCACTCGATTTTTGAAGCATTGGTTTTCTAAAAAAAAATTTTACCCTCTCATGCATAACTTTAGAATTTTTGGGATTAAGTTGAATTTCTTGGATTGATCAAAAAAAGAGACAATTAGACGTAAAATGGGAACACGCTTTCGTATTTTGGGATTTTCTTAATCTAGAGAAATCCGATTGAGGTGCTTTTTGATGCTTATTAACCCAGAGACATAGAATTTCATTTTAGCTTAGGAATTGGACTTTATTTTGGGCCCAAAACAGATTAATTATTATTGGCGAATTGTTAAGATGAATTTCTCAAGATTTGTTCGGATGATTAAAATAAGTCTATTTTGAGTTTAAGTGCGGGGTGAGGAATCCCTCCCTGGGGGGATACACGTCTAGATATCACGCAGGACGTCAGACCCGCAACTCATCGAGGAGAGGTTCCAACACTATTGTCGTATCATATTTAGAAATATTTCATTATTAATTATTTTACTATAAATTTAACTCTCTACTAAATCCATAAGTAAAAACATGTGCAAAATTTTTGCTTAAGAGATGTATTCAAATTTAAGAAAATTGCCATTTTTGTTATCGTATATTATAAATGATATTAAAAAACATAATGCAAGTAATCATGATCACAGTAAAATTTTGGGAAACATGATGTGTTTGGAGAACATATCACACAATATAATTTATAGAAAACAAAAGATTCAAAATAATCACAAAGTGTAAGAAGGTAATAATACATATAATTCGTAGATTAAGGGACAATGAATGTAGTACTTGAGATATAGAGAGTGAATAAATAAAAATGAATATTTTGGATTTCTAAGAAAGTAATTTTAAAGAAAAAGAGATGTGATAATGAAGTTATAGATAATAATTAAATCAGCCTCCAATAAGAAAACAATCATTTGAATCCCTTATTGTTTTAACTTTACCATTTTCTAAAAGAAATTATAATAAATTTTTTAAAAGATAATATACTTTATCTATATATTTAATTTATTAACTTAAAAATAATAACATTAAATTCAAATAGAGAAATTTTGAACTTTTAAGTTTTAAAAATAATATATCTACAAAATATTAAAAACAAAATATAATAACAAATAAAATTCAAAATTTTTGACATAATTAATTCAATATAATTTAGTCTTATTATCAAATTAAGTATTATAAAATATCTAAAATTATATTAAATTAAAATCAATGTTACAATAATATAATTTAATTCTAGATATACTTTTTAAAGCTATTTTTATTCAATTTATAATATTCAAAATCAGTGTATAGCACTAGTAACAAGATAAAAGTAATCAAATTTGCGACCATCAAATGGCCCTATTAGATTAAGTTAATCTTTAAAGAGCAAAAAATCCTAAGCCTTGCATAACTATAAACTGAAAATGAAAAATAACTGTTGACAAAACGAAAAAGAGCAGATGTATAAAAGAATTATCATACGGAAAAGAGAAAGATTTAACAAAAACTAGACATAAAGAAACAAGGATAAACAACCAAGAATGAAGTAAAACGTTCTTAAAAAAATTACAATTAGAGATAACATTAACAAGTAAATCAAATAGATTGAATTAGTGGTAAATTTGATTTTAAAGTATGGATTTCGTTTCAAAATTATTTAGTGGAGTCCTTCCTCTAAAATTTTCCACTCCTCTTGACTACTACTTTTCTTTTCTTTCTATCTCATCTCTGCCAAATCCTTCCAACCTTTGTCATCTTTATCTCTCTATTCTCCAGTCACTTATGACAACTTACAGTTTTTTAGCCTACGCCACTTAAATAGTTCCAACACATTACTTCTTTCAACTACATTTCTATTCTATGATGCTCCACACCACATTCCTTTCTCCTAAACACTATGTATCCTGACTACCTTGTTTTTATCCATCAATCTTTAGCTTGTTCCTAGGAACAACGCTACTTTTTCACCTCTAAGCTCAAATTATTCTAATCTACTGTCTGAGCCTCTTTGATCCAAAGATAGCACTACTTATTCATCTTCTCCAAATTCAAACTTAGCTCCTATCAGGAAATTATGTGCGTAGGTGGTTGAAGATGGTAGACCTTAATCAAAGTTGGCTTACTGTCCTCCCAATGAAACTTCTGAGCAGAGGATTATGCATCCCCCCCCCCCCTTTTGACTACTACTTTTCCTCCTCTTGCCTACAACTTTTCTTTTCTTTCTATCTCATCTCTGCCAAATCCTTCCAACCTTTGCCATCTTTATCTCTCTCTTCTCCAGTCACTTATGACAACTTACAGTTTTTTAGCCTACACCACTTAAATAGTTCCAACACATTACTTCTTTCAACTGCATTTCTATTCTATGATGCTCCACACCACATTCCTTTTCCTAAACACTATGTATCCTGACTACCTTGGTTTTTATCCATCAATCTTTAGCTTGTTCCTAGGAACAGCGCTACTTTTTCACCTCTGAGCTCAAATTATTCTAATTTCCTTTCTGAGCCTCTTTAATCCAAAGATAACACTACTTATTAATCTTCTCCAAATTCAAACTTAGCTCCTATCAGGAAATTATGTGCGTAGGTGGTTGAAGATGCTAGACCTGAATCAAAGTTGGCTTACTGTCATCCCATCGAAACTTCTAAGCAGAGGATTATACACCCCCCCCCACCCCTTGACTACTACTTTTCCTCCTCTTGACTACTACTTTTCTTTTCTTTCTATCTCATCTCTGCCAAATTCTTCCAACCTTTGCCATCTTTATCTCTCTCTTCTCCAGACACTTATGACAACTTACAGTTTTTAGCCTACGCCACTTAAATAGTTCCAAAACATTACTTCTTTCAACTGCATTTCTATTCTATGATGCTCCACACCACATTCCTTTCTCCTAAACACTATGTATCCTGACTACCTTGGTTTTTATCCATCAATCTTTAACTTTTTCCTAGGAACAATGCTACTTTTTCGCCTCTGAGCTCAAATTATTCTAATCTACTGTCTGAGCCTCTTTGATCCAAAGATAACACTACTTATTCATCTTCTCCAAATTCAAACTCAGCTCCTATCAGGAAATTATGTGCGTAGGTGGTTGAAGATGTTAGACCTGAATCAAAGTTGGCTTACTATCCTCCCATTGAAACTTCTAAGCAGAGGATTATGCATCCCCCATAGCTTTACCAGTTACAAAACAATGGGCTATAAACAACTGGAAACAACATAGTTTGGTGGATATATTAGTGAATAATGAGGATGTATTCCTATTCAAATTTACAAGCTCTGAAGAAGTGAAAATGGTGGTTCAAGTTAGACCTTGGAATGTTCACAATAAGCCTCTCTTGCTACAACTATGGAGACTTGGACTGAAATTAAAGTAGCTTAAGTAAGAAAATATTCCTATTTGGATTTGTCTGTATGACTTCCCTCTTAAGTATTGGACGATATAGAGATTAGGCAAATTAACTTTGCAAGGATATACATCTTGGTTATTTCCATGTAAAACTTACCAGGGGTGATACCATTCACTAAGATGAATGAAGATATGAAACTTTTGGATGACCAATTGAAAGTTACTTATGCATGGAAACTTCAGTTTAAAAAGAAGCAAATTTGGAGACCAATCAGAAAAGTCTCTAAGACAGGATGTTATTAAGAGCTAATGGAGATCAATGATGATTATCATGTAGCTATTGAGGTAACTCATCCATCTATGGACGTTGAAGAAGAAAATGAAGAGACTACTAACAAAGGACCATCAGCTACTTCTCTAAAGAGTGAAGAAAAGAGAACTACTGATATCTCAAACTCCACTCCCTTACTAAAAAGAGTTGTACTTGTAGAGGCTGGCAAAATTGACACTCCTAGTAAACTAAAGCAATAATAAGGAAATAAGGTAAGGAATTTCAAACTATCACCAGAAGCAGATCTGATAGGAAAAAAGACGTCTTCCCTTAGGGAGGTTGCATCATAAATATATTATCTTGGAATGTTAGAGGAGAAAATGTTCATAATAAAAACCTGATGATTAGAAATATGATTTTGCAAAATAAAGTGGCTATAGCTTGTATTTTGGAAACTAGAATTAAAGAGGATCATTGCAATTTGCTTATTTATTTCCTAGCTCATCAAAAAATAATCACAAATTATAGCCACCATCCTAATGACAGAGTAATTGTTCTTTATGACTTTAATGCCTAATTGTTTGCATAAGTTTAATATCAAACCAAATCATTCATCTGCGGGTCTCTATAGGGATCTTAAATCAACCATTCTTCATTTCTTTCATTTATACTAAGAGGAATTTTCTATGGAATCAAATTAAACATGTTGTTGTGTGCATTAATAATCCGTGGATCCTTTATAAGGACTTTAACTCTATCATGAAAATTGAAGAAGCAGAAGATTGTAGAGCTACTACTAATCCTTGTTCAGAGTTTGGTAACTACACAGATAAAGCTCAACTCATTAACATCCGTTCAAGTGACAATTTTTTTTAATTTAGATTCACTGACAAATTGGAACAATTTTTATCAGAAATAAGCTCAATGGGAGTTTAGTAAACCTCCAATGATTTTAGCTTTCCCAAACTACTTTTCCAACTTCTTAGGTTGCAATATTTCTGATCATCCACCTATCCTCTCATTCATTGAAGCAATAAGACCCAAATCACCTTTTAGGATCAACAATTTTTTAGTAGACTTAGCTAGTTTTGAGGATGAAGTGGAAAGCTTTAAGAATAAAAAAAAGGTACAAAAATTTTATTTTTACAAATAAGTTGAATCCCATTAAACAGGAAATTAAGTTCCTATTTAAGGAAAATATTGGTAGTACTCACCATCTTGTCAAGATAGCCAAATAGGATCTTAAAAGCATTCAACATAAAGTCTACCTTAATCCTCTATCATCTCATCTGCAGGGATTGGAAAGAGTTGCATTACATAATTATTCCAAAGTTGTCGTATATGACTACTATCTTTTGAAACAAAGATCAAGGCTAGAATGGATGAGAAGTGGAGACAAAAATATATATTTCTTCTATAAAACTATTATTTCTAGAAGATAAATGAACATAATCATTTCACCTAAACACAATAATCTCAAGCTAGAGTCACAAACTCAGATACTTTAAGAAACCTTTTATTACTTCTTTGATTTGTTGAACAAACCAACTGGGGTTCACTCCATAAACTGCTACTCAAGGAGATCATGCAAGGTTGTATGTCTTCATAGGAAGCTGAATTGTTGTGCAAATCAATCACTCTCCAAGAAATCAAAGGTAATTTGAAAACTCTCCATCTTCACAAAACTCTAGGCCCTGATAGATTCAATATCAACTTCTTTCTCAGAGCTTGGCCTCTTATAAAAAACCTTATATCTGAAGTTGTTCTAGAGTTCTTTAACAAAGCTCCTTACTTGTAGAAATCAATTAGACATCCATTATTTTTTTTCCTAAAAATGGTAAGCTTAATCAATTCTCATATTTTTACACCATTGCACATTGCAATTCCATCTATAAGATAATTTCTAAAATTATTGCCAACAAATTGAGAGGAATACTTCCTAATTGTATTAGACCTACTTAATGTGCATATATTATTGGTAGAGTAATAATAGATAATATTTTGATTCTTTAAAAGTTGATTCAAACTTTTTCTAAGAAGAGAGGCCATTCTAATTGTTGCATCAAAATTAACCCTAAGAAGGCATATAATAATGTTGGCCGGGAGTTTATAATCAATATTCTTGCAACATTAGAGTTTCCAGCTTCCTTTATATAATGGATTAAGTAATGTATCATGTCTCCCTCATATAGCATTCTTGTTAATGGCCAACCTACCAAGTTCTTCAAAAGCTGCAAGGGAATTTGCCAAGTTGATTCCTATCTCTCCTTATCTCTTTACACTTGTTATGGAAGTTGTCAACAAATTGCTTAAAAGAATTGTTAAAAGAACCAAAGGATTCAAACATCACTTTAAATGCAAAAAACTTCAGCTCAGTTTTGCTAATGATCTTGTCTTACTCTACAAAACTGATGCTACTTTTATATCAACACTTATAGAAGCTCTAAAGGTCTTCAATAGAATGCCTGTACTATAGGTAAATTGCTCTAAAAGTAGCTTTCTCCTCTCGAAGAGTGTTGCAAACTAGAATTCATTATTGACTACCATAGCAGGCTTCAAACAATAAACCTTCCCATTGAGATACCTTTGCATTCCAATCACTTTTTATAAAGTAAGCAATAGAGATTTCAACAGCTTTTGTGACAAAATCAACACAAAACTTTTTACTTGGAGCTCTAGACACATGTCCTGGAAGAGCTCAACTTATACTAAATTTTATCAATATATATTAGGTTACCCATTTAGCTTTACTAGTCGACATTATTAAATATGTTGATAAGATCCTCAACAAATTTCTTTGGTCTAAAAGCACTCAAAGTTCCAATAGGATCAAAATGAAATGGGTGAAGTTTTGGATCCCCAAAAACTAAGTCAGTCTTGCTATATGCTCTCTTAAAACCATGAACATTGCCATGCTCTCTAAAAGATTGTGGAGACTCATTTATGCCAAGCAATCCCTCTGGTGCAAATGGATACACAATTATTTCATAAAAATAGGAGTATATGGGGTCTAGATGTGAAACATTGTCCCTCTTTGAAAGTAATTGCATTAATAGGAAATGAAGAATCCATCAGTTTTTGGCAAGACAATTGATTATCTGTGAGTCCTTTGGATAAAATGGTTGAAGCCTCACCTTTCAGGTCTATGATTCATCATAAAGCAATAGTAGCAACAGCTTTAATGAATAAGAAGATTTTTATACATGTTCCTATTACCAGCTACATGAAAAATGAGATTATTCAAACCACAATTAACATAGAAGAAGACAGATTCATTTGGAAACACCCCTCCAATGACATTTTTACCAACTAATCATACAAAAAGGTTCTACTCTATGATCAAAATATCGTACCTTAGACTAAGGTGGTTTGATTCAATCATCTTCATCCATGAGCTTCTATCAAATTATGGCTAGTCATAAAGAATAAACTGCCAATTGTTTCTAAACGTGCAAGTTTCTACATCTCACCAACTAGTGTTCATTCTATAGAAGTGCTGAAGAAAGTATAGATCACTTATTCTTCAAATGCAAGATTACCAGTGACATTTGGAAAGCACCACTAAGAAGATGCTTGATTACTAATGCTCCAAATGACTTGATCAGCATCAACCATAGTGCTCAATAATCAGCCATCCAGATAAATAAATGGTGTTTCTATACATCCTTATCTTCTCTGATCACAATTATATGGGATGAGAGAAATAGTCACATTTTTCAAGGCAAAAGTCCCTCTAAAGAGCAATTTTATAATTAACTCATGCAATTCATCGTTTATCAAATTAGCATTCACAATTATAGGTAAGTATCTTCTATCCAATTGGAATGTAGAGAACTTTCTTCTTTAATTTTAAAAGAGTTGTAATGATCCTGCGTAAGTGACGCTACTCTTTTGTCCTTGTAATTGAACTTGTTCACCTAGGTTGCTTTTATGGCTTAATTCAAATTTTCTTTTCTAAAAAAACAAAGTCATGAATGATTTTCGAAATTCAACAGATTTTATTAATAAGAGAATTAGTAAATTTGAGGACTTGCCTCATCCCGCGCCTGGCTTTCACGCCATCTGGGATTCATTGTCGTCTCTGACGAGTGAAGACAGAAGCTTTTGCCCTCAGAGATTCGCCTACCTCACCGATCTCAAAACTCACAGGTTCCTGTCTCTGTTTCCCTTCTCAGGTTTAGTCTTCATGATGCCCTTTTTTCCATTGTCTGGTATCTGTTTTGTTGATGGGAAGTGCATGATAAGGGCAGCAAAAATTTATGCTTGTTGACTGAATCTTCTCTCCTTTTTCCTTCTGGGTTTCTTCTAGAATCGAGAAAAGTTGCAGCCTCTTGTGGGAAGTACGGAAATTTCACGGAATCCTGAGAAATTTTCTGCAGATTTTGTGATGGGAGTTATGGCAGCAGTGGTATCAAAGACTACTGCAGCACCAATTGAAAGAGTGAAGTTTTTGTTGCGGAACCAAGAGATGATTAAAAGAGTTCAACTTAAAACTCCATATATGGGTGTCAGGCAGTGCTTTGGATAGGTGTTGAGAGAAGAAGGCTTGTTCTGCATTTGGAGAGGCAATCAGGCCAATCTCATAAGATATTCCCCTAGTTAGATTATTCTCCTTTTTCTCCTTTTTACTGATGATAGAATTTCCTCAACGTCACTGATCTATTCTGTTTAAAGGTCTTTTTTTTTTTTCTATTTGACTTTTCTTGCTGCTTTGCTTCCTATTCTTCCTAAACTTGCTTGTGAAGTTGAGTTGGTTTCGGAAATGTTACATGTCGTTTCCCTTTGGCAGGAAAATAAGTGCATAATCTTTTGCTTGCTCCCTGGTTTTGACATCAATTCCAAATTTTTAATATTGCATTTTAGATTTCGAGGTCACCCGTAGACATGCTATGTACTATGTGCTAACTGCCAAACCATTGTTGAATGCCAAAATTAATGCTATAATGCTTAACTAAGTTTGACAAGCTGTACATGTGCACTTCTATAATGAATTTAACTTTTATTTGATGAGTATGCTGGAAAGACATTCTCATTTTGTGTGTTGGCAATATGATGGATTGTGTTGAGCATCTTACTCAAGTATCCAGATGCGTAGAGTTTAATTTGACTTAAAATTACTCAGAGCTCCTAATTCATCATCTTTGTCTCCAATTGGTATTTCCTGGTCCTGTTTCACTTCCTGAAACAGGTGCTTAATTGTCCTTAGGATTTCTATTTTGCATTCAAAGGTTATTTCAAAAGTGTTTTCGGATGTTCAAAAGAAAAGGATGGTCACCTAAAGTGCTTTGCTGGAAATGTGGCTTCAGACAGTGCTGCTGGAGCAGCAACTTCATTATTGTTTTAACATATGGATTATGCATGGACAAGGATAGGGACTGATGCAAGTGACTGTAAACATAACAGTCAACGGCAGTTCAAGGGTTTACTGGATGTGTATGGTAAAAATTGTCAAGTGACGGGATTGCTGGGCTGTATCGAGGCTTTGGAGTTTCAATCATAGGAATTACTCTTTATCGAAACATGTATTTTGGGATCTATGATACCATGAAACCTGTCATTTTGGTAGTACCCCTTGAGGTAAATTTCATCACCTTTAGTTGTGAGCCTAGTTTTAGTTAAGAAAAGCTTGATTGTGTTATGTTCAATTTGGAGCATGGTATAAATTCCCTTGAACAGACTTTCTTGGGCATTAATTTATTCAGACTGGTTAAGTGTTAGTGACATTTAGAAGTGGTTAAAGAAGCATCAGGCATGTTAGGTATTTTTGAGTATCTCTAGAGAAACTGCTCTTTGAAGAGTTGGAGAATGTCCCTTTAAACCAACTCAACCGTTGATAGATGCATTTCATAGTGCTGTTCATAATTCCATTAGACTTTTTCTTGTTTATCCTGATTGATTTCAAAGTTAAAATGCGAAGTTTTAAGTAGGGGTTTGTGTCTCGCAGGGTAATTTCTTTGCTAGTTTTTTGTTGGGTTAGTGTTTGTTGGATCATCACTAGAGTCTCCGGGGTTTGTGCATACCCATTTGACACACAAAAACGGAGAATGATGTTGACTTCTGAACAGCCTTTGAGGTATCAAAATGCTATGCATGCATTTCATGAGATTCTTTCCACGCGGAGAAGTTGTGGCTGCAAATAGCGAGAGCAAGCTCTGACTGCCACACAGCAGGTTCAAATACCACAAATTCTTATTGGGGTTCGCCTCGACATGTACCAAACGTAAATTCTGTTTTTGGTTCAAGTTGTTCTAAAGTGATGAAATCTGGATCATGACAACTTGCTCAGGTGTAAAAAAAAAAAACTAGGTTTCCTTCATGACGTGCTTGGCATTTCAGATTTATATCTTACCATTCCTGAACAAGGTTTTTGTAATGTTGCTGGTAAGCATCCTATAGAATAATTCCAGCATCAAATTATATTAAGTTCAAATGTTTTGAGAAATGTTTGGTGACAATGAGAAGGGTGCTGTGGTGACTGGGAGAAAAAGGGGAGGGCTCTCCTCTCCTCTATTTAGTATTTATGCAAGAAATTTGGAACCTGCACTCTTTTACGCTTAATGTGGTTTAGAGGAATGTGGAAGAAAAAGGTTTCATTCATTGGCTGCAGGCTTTTGAAGAACTGAAAATCAACAGAGACCATTTTAGGGTGATATACGATATGCGCATGAGACAGTAATTAAGATATGGTTGATGTGTTTTGAGTTCTTGCCGCCTAACTAAATTTCAACCTATTTCCACAAGTACATTTCTCTCAAGGCAGGCATGCTAAGTCTAAGCCAGAAGCCAAAAGTTTTTGTGACGCTTGGTGGTAATCAAATACCCTCCAACTTTCCTGCCCTTTCTCCTCACTGCAATTGTCATGCATGAAGCGTTTTGGATGCAGTACTCAGCCGCATCACCGCCGTTTCTCTTCCCTCGCCACCGACTCAGTAGCCTCAACATTATCGAACTCCGTTTCCTTTGGCCCAACACTAGCATTGACACCCTTTGTTGCTTTGCTTCTTCTACTATTATCGGACCCTTTTCGTTTCCTTCTCGTACAGTTACCTCCACTTGCACCTACACGACATCCACATCATGTTGAAAACAATTTCCACTTTCCCATTACAATGAATGAAAAAGGTTTTGGTTGCCTAATATGCACAGAATTGAAGAATCATGGTTCGTTCTAACCATCTGTTATTGACTTATTGGTTGGCAACAATGTTTCTTCGCCCCTTGGAAATGAGGCTGTCGTTGACTTATTGCTCTCTTTTGGATGATTGCTTTGAACAATAAAACAAACACAAAGGGACAAAGCGAGCAAACCAAAAACAATTGTGTCAGGCATCACTTGTCCCTGTTTTAAGTTTCGTTCATACCCGCCGGTTGCGTCTTAAGTCATTTGCATCTAATTTCGGAGGTAAGCCTACCCAGAAACTTGTCAATCTCAAACTTCATGTTGAGTAAGATAATTCTACCAAAACTGGCATTGACCCATCAAGATTATGTTTTTACTTTTTAATAGTATTGATGTACCATTTCATTAACTCAATCAACTGTTGTCCAGGAAAACATGTTTGGTCAACAAAGAAAAACTATTAACTCACCCCAGGCCTTCGCTTTTGACACATTTGTTTCAGGGTACAAAGAAGCTCATGAACTCTCAGATTAACCTTCAAGTTCGACGTAGGACCTGCGACCAAAATTTACCTATCTTTTGAGTGCATGAAGTTTCTTAAATGCATGCCAGAAATGATGATCAATGACAATTCTTCGGTGTCTAACCTGGAGGTGATGGCTTGGCAACGTATAGAAGAACGATGGTATCTTGATTTTGAACAGTGTGAGACAGCGCCCATTCAAGCGGACTCTTGGCGTCAAGGTTTGCATCAACCACCACCATAACCTTGTTGCCATTATCGCCACGCCCATCACTAGCAAAACTCTGCGAACCATTGCCCAAAATCTCCACTTTCTGCTCAGTTTGAATGGAACTACAAAAGTGTTTGGATCGAAGAGATGGTGACCGGACCCGAACACGAGCCACAGACCTACTAACGCAGAGTCTGGGCAACTTAGTACGTACCGAAAGAGCCATGGTTGTTTTGGCAGAGTTCCTGTGTGGAGTAATTTATAACATAGTGAGAGTGTAAGACGGTACCGCCCGTGTTTTTTGACTAAAATTTCTTGTTTGTTTCCTATTTTTCCCAAGTGGGTG